>CAIGQZ010033189.1:169055-188998 GCA_903798205.1 Danio tinwini
GTAAAATCGTGCTGGATAAGTTGGTGGTTCATTCCGCTGTGGCGACCCCAGATTAATAAAGGGACTAAGCCGATAAGAAAATGAATAAATGAATGAGACTTCACACAACATGCATCTTAGAACTATCTACATACAAATCTACATACAAAACAAAATGGATCCGCATATTGCATTACAATGCACAACATTTAGCTTCTTTGGAAAAACAACAATTTTATGTAATTTATATAATAAAACATACAAACATAAGTGCTGTGGTTGGATCGACAGATTCCTGTCACTAACAGGTGTGCAGAATTCTCTGAATAAATATTTTATTATTACATTTTAACTTCTCACCGCTAGATGTCGCTCACACAGCATTATTCCTCAATCTGGCTAAAAAAGCGGGCATGAACTACCGCTCCTCTCCTTGTCTGGCAGATTTGCATTAGAGACCAGGTTTAGGTCAACATTTTTACTGATTTGCTTCCTGTTTGAGCGTCTCCTTCTGTTGTACTCCTGTCAGCAGACAGTCTCTGTGTCAGACAATGACTCATGTGTTTTCACGCACTTATATCAGGCATTTCTGCTGAACCGGTTATCACAAGCCGGTGGTCACGTCAGTCAGTCAGTCAGTCAGTCAGTCAGTCAACAAAACCTCACAAAAAAGTGCAGAAGTTCACATCCAGGGTCTTTGGTAACCTGTCAGATTTCTATTTAGGTGTGATTAGCGTTGGAAAAAAATGAATCCAGACGCGAGCTAAACAAAACAAAGCTAGAGCTGTAGAAGATCAACAGCTGCCACGAACGCGTTTTGTTTTGTACTTGTTCATTTCCACATGTTTCTCACCCTGACTTGTTTCCAAAAAGAAGGGAAAATATAGTAAACAGCTGTCTGGCGGGTTCGGACTCCTCTGAATCAGCTCCACGTGTGCTAATCTATGGGGGAAAAACACTTCTTGGACATCTAGTATAAAAGACAATTGAATACAATCTCAATTCTGGAAAGGTTTTGTAGTAAAATACAGGGGATATATGTGATTTGTTAATTCTGGAACACTTTACTTGAAGGGGGAGTTCATGAGAGCTTTATATTCATGAATTAGATTATGTACATGACACCTGTCATCAAATGTTATTAGCTCAGTTACGTCAATTAAAATGCAAATGTGATGTTGTTTGAGACGTCTTTGACAACTTGATAAACAAATAACATGCCTACATGTTTTTGTTTTTGTCATGACAACTTGCCATAATTTGTCATAAATCTGCCATAAACATGATCGCCATAAGGCCATTATATTGAATTCATCTTTATTTCTCTAGCACTTTTACAATGTAGATTGTGTCAAAGCAGCTTCACATAGAAGATTATAGTAAATTGAAACCGTGTCAGTGCAGTTTTCAGAGTTTAAGCTGAGTTTAGTTCAGTTTGGTGTGGTTTAAATTTCACTGCTGGGAGTCCAAACACTGAAGTGCAAATCCATCGATGCGCAGCTTCACATGTCCCAAACCAAGCAAGCCAGTGGCGTGGAACAAACGTCACCAATTGACAAAAGTGAAAACAATAATCTCAAGAGAAACCTGGCTCAGATGAGCACAACCATTTCTCCTCTGGCCAAACTTCTTGTGCAGAGCTGTAGTCTAGGCACCGGAGGCTGGAGAAGCTGCAGGTGTGAGTAGGTCACTGGCGGGTGGTCAGGCTGGCACTCGGGATCAATACGAAGGCTCGTCTGTCACTGGAGTCTTTCAGGAATCAGTCTCATGCTCTCCGCTCCTCCTTGACCACCACAGCATCTGCTCAGGATATGGCCTGGTCCAGGATTATGGATACCTTGGCATCATTTCTTCACAAAATCAAAAAATGAACCAATCTGAATATAAAACCAACTTCACCTCAGTAAAGCGGACCAGCGCTATTGACTTATGTTTTGTTGTTAAAGTAAATAAAATCTACAATATCAATGCTGTAAAAGGTCCCTTATGAAACTGAAAATAGTCACATCAATTGTTCGCCGGACGATTTCAGTGACTGAACAACACTTCTGTGCAGATAGCTGTGAAAAAACACAATCTACATAAGCATTTTTAAAACCAGTGGTGGAAAGAGTACTGAAAAATCATACTTCGGTAAAAGTACCATTGGCTAAAAATGTAGTGCAAGTAGAGAAAAAGTATCTGTTGTAAATTATTACTCAAAGTATGAGTTAAAAAAAGTAGATATTTCAAAAGTACTCAAGAGTAGTGAGTAATTCGCTGTAAAAAGTTTATCATTTACATGTAATTTGTGGATGTGTGTAAACGTAACATTCTGTAGTGCTTTTGGTTATTGCCCAGCAGGCACACAACATAAGACAATAATATTAGGTTAGATTTAGATTCTGATGTCAGGTGACAAAAATGTCTAAGGACCATGTTACTTTGCCGCCCAATAACAATGTCAAATGACGTTGATATTTGGTTATTTTTAGGTTGTGTTAGAAAGTGACCAACATCGAGCCAACATCTTAAACCAACGTCATATTGACGTCAAACACTGACATTTATTCATCAGGTAAGGCAACCAAAATCCAACATCTGATAGACATCATAGTGGTAATGTCCACACAACATCAAGCTCTAACATCATTAGATTTTGATATTTGGTTGATTTTAGGTTGGACATTGATGTTGGCCTATGATTGAGTTCTGATGTCAACCCGATTTTAATTTCCAAACAAAATGCAACGTCCTTATGGCATTGGGGTATAACGTCAATCTGATGTCATGTTGACGTCTTGTGCCTGCTGGGTGTTTAAGGCCATTTCGGTCATCATACAGTAAACATCCGTCATCTTCTCATCACTGACCTGCATCTTCTCATCACTGACCTTCTCATCATTGACCTGCGTCTCTTGGTCAATGCGTGTAAAGATTTTGAACATCTTCTTGGTTCACTTTTGAACATCTTCTTTGAACAACTTCTTGGACACTTTTAATGCTTCCAAACAGTTTGCTGCATTTGTAAATCACCCATGTCTTAAGGTAGTTCATTATGATGCGATTCTATGTGCAATTAGATTGGACAGGAATCACAGGACTGAATTTTCTAATTCCCATAGAAAAAATTAAGTAGTGACTGCAGGTTGAAGGAAAGTAGAGGAGTAAAAGTACAGATACTGCACTAAAGGGAAATTAAAAGAACACATTTTTAAAACTACTTAGTAAATTACATTTTTTTTAAAAAACTACTCAATTACAGTAATTTGAGTATTTGTAGTTTGTTACTTTACACCACTGGATATTCGTGCTGTTGCCCTATTGCAGCGGTCCCCAAACTTTTCAGCCCGCGACCTCCAAAATAACAATGCCAGTGACTCGCGACCCCCAATATCCTCTGAGGTAGTTATAAACACAGAAACCTTGCATGAAATGGCGCACACACACCAATAGACCCAAGTCTATTCTTCGTTTCATTTTTTTTATGTATGTCAGTGCTGTAAATGTGCCAGAAAGTTTACCCTGGTGTTATAAAAATCCATCTGCTGCATCTGACGCTATATTGTTGTGTCTTTAATATGATATAATTACCCCAGAGGTGGCAATCCAATAGAACTATAAACTATAAGCTACTATAATAACTATATAGTAACTATAAGCAATTTTTTTTTCTCTTCGGTAGGTTATGGATAAAATATGGTAATTCTTATGGTTTAATAAAAATAAATAGATTTTTGGAAATCACCAGGCGAAAACCCCCCCTTCATTGTCCCGCAACCCCTAGGGGGGTCCCGACCCTCACTTTCAGAACCACTGCCCTATTGGAATTTTCGTTCCAAAATGGCCACAGCATGACACTAGCGGCATCTAGTGGCTGTTTCCCAAATAGCAACAGAGTGTCACCTCTTTGTGATTCTATGCTCTTTGGCATGACTCAGATAGTTTTAAAACACAACATTACCGGTCTAAAAGAAATCCTTCAGCCATGGTGTAAGATAGATAATAAGCGTTAGATAAGCAGTTTATAACTGAAGCTACAAATGCTGCATTATTGATTTATAACCACATTTATAATGTGCTTCATAACTGTACTTTCATACTTTGTTAATGATTTATTTTTCATTACTAAATTAAGTATTACATTATTAACAAACCAGTTATTTAAGCATTGTTGGTTGTTTTTTAAAATCATTGAGAATGAGTTAGTAAATGATTAATAAACTATTAAAATTAACATTTATAATTCTTATTATTCAGCCATATGCTAACAGTTAATTTGTATGTTAATAAATGCTTTATTAACTCAACTTCATGCAGTTTTGTGACCTAATCTAAAGTGAGGACTATTCATGCTTTATAAATCCCTTATAAATGACAATATAAGGCTCAGTTAAATTCTAAACAAGAAAAAAAGAACATAAATGACTTTATTCATTTCTATTCGTTTGAAGATACGCAAATGAAACTATATCAAATAAAAAACAAATCTTTGCAACCTTATCTAAATAAAATGACTGTAGAGTTTAAACAATTCATCGTATTATATCGTTAAATTATTATATTGTTGTTGTATCCAATTTTATGTCGTATTTTGCCACCCCTGTTATTCAGCAATGTTTAAACTTTATAGGAATTTTAGATGGCAAAGATTATTATTTATTTGATTCTAAGCCTGTATATGTCATTTATAAAGGATTTATAAAGCATGAATAGTCTTCACTTTAGATTAGGTCACAAAACGGCATGAAGTTGAGTTAATAAAGCATTTATAAACATACATAGTAACCATTACTATATGCCTGAATAATACGATATATAAACATTGATTTCAACAGTTTATTAATCAATTACTAACTCATTCTGAATGATCTTAAAAACCACCAACTACTCTTAAATACAAATGGTTTGTTAATAATGCAATACTTAATTTAGTAATGAAATATAAATCATTAAAGTATGAAAGTACAGTTATTAAGCACATTATAAATGTGGTTATAAATCAAGAATACAGCATTTGTAGCTGCAGTTATAAACTGCTTACTAACGCTTATTAATGTAGAGTTAATGCTTACCAGATAATGAATTAACTATTTGCTAATGCTTTATAGATGGTTCATAGTGTGTAGTTATTAAGTGTTACCGAATTATCAGCCCCACAAATTAATTGGATGAAATTTTTTTAGTTTTATACCTTTAGATCATTTAGTTTAATCAGTACTATTGAAATGTGACGAGACTTTGAACCAGCACAACAAAAAATGTTTCTGAAGACAATCTCCTACTGCACCTTTAGGGGTAAAGGTAAAAGCAATAGCACAAGTGGTGGGTTTAAAGTAACCTTACAGACCAGCGTCGAGGGATATTTGTTCCCATGTAGTCGGATTACAGCCAGAGATAAATAATGCAGCAGGTGTCGATGCTACCTGGAAGCTGACAGCCCCACCTGGTTGCCATAGCGACAGACAACAGGACCAGCTGGCACAAAAGACTGTGTGTTTCCGCACTTTGCCCTCCGCACGTGTGTTTGGAGGAGGCGGATTTCATGCATGCAGACACTAGATCACATGTTTGAACGTTTGGGTCAAAATTTACATTTACACAAGCTGGCATGAATACAGAGAAAGGAAAACTGAACAGTGGGCCAATCAGGGCATGTCGAGGCAAGTCGAATTCTCCCAACAGAGCTTCTCAGAGACCCGAGGATCTGAACTCAAGGCTCTAGTTCAACTAGTCAACCTTGTATAAATGTGCTGGATGTCAAAACTGACACTCGAGAGACTGTTATGAACTGCAGAGTCGCTAATCTCACCCAGAAGTCTTTGTCTTCCTCAAAGTGCACAATTGATTGCTTTTACTGTCAGTCATAACAAAGTGGCAGTATCAGGAACGCACCCATGTCTTACCACATCACTGCATACTTTGAGTGTGAGAGCATCACAGGCACGTGTCTCTCCTAATCAGCCTTCAGCTTCAGGTAAACATCAATAACAGCGGTGGAAATCCGGTGATATATTAAGGTATATAAGGTATATCCAAACAGCATACAAAAGGTCATTTTCATCTCAGGTGCCCTGTAACTGTATCTAGCCTTTTACTTAGACAGGCTTTTCTTTGGGAGAAACGCTTAATACCTAATTAACTGTAATTCGTTTGTGTTCTGACCACATGTGCTTGGTTGTACACTAAAGTGTTTAGTCTTTTAAAAACACTGTTGTAACACATTGAGCCACTAATGACATTCTTCAACTGGAGGAAAATGCAAATTACTTTCAAACGCTTCAGATATAGTCTGTGTAAGTGAATGCAGGGCTATTGATGAATTTCAGGCATGACACTGTATAACAACGCTTCAGACGACTGTTCTAGAGCCTACAGCTAATCAATCTGTCAGATTCTGGAGTGCATTACAGCTCTAAAGAACATTATAAATGATCTTGAATAAAACAAATACATTTATAGATATAACATACAAGTATATAATATAATTTCACTCACCTGGGAGGCCATGTGAATGGTTTGTGAGCACATTTAAGTGCACACAGCATGCCATATCATCTAATAATTGTAAGAAACAATTCCAAAAAGCAACAGACTGCGTAAAGCTACATAAAACAAAACAAAAATACGATGTATATGCCGATTTCAGCAGCTAATCAGCCGGAATCAGCTGAGATGAAAAGATGGTGACCAGCGAGACCTAGCTGTCACTCAAGTGGCCACGCCCTTAATTATGCAGACTTAATATAAACAAATTTTAACATAATATAAATAATATAAATCATTTTAACTGTGGGCTCAATAGAAATTGGCTCTATTATGGAGCCAGGACTAGCGGTATTTCGATGAATTGCAGTATCAGTTACTTCCGTATTAGCTTCATGAGGGAGAGCGGGATGTTGCCACTTGGTACCATCCCAGTAATGTAATGTGTATTTATATAGTGCATTTATTGTGATATTGTGTATTGTGGGGGGGAGGGGAAATGATGCGATGGCAGCCACTGGACAGCTGCGCCAGTGTGCTCACCACATACTAGCTGTAGGTCGAGTGGTGAGACAGTTCTGTGGATGGGGATGATTGGGAGGACATGATGGGTAAGGGCAGATGGAGGGAATTTGGCCAGGACATAGGGGTTACACCGCTGCTCTTTACAAGAAGTGCTAATGACCACAGAGAGTCAGGATTTAACGTCTTATCTGAAAGACGGTGCTCGCTGTCAGAAAAGTGTCCCCTTCACTATACTGGAGACCGCACGTTGAGCTTCCAACAGCAGCCTAGTTTTCCCATGTGGTCTCCCATCTAGGTACTGACCAGGCTCAGCCCTGCTTAGCTTCAGTAAGTAACCGCTCTTAGGCCGCAGGCTGATATGGCCCAGTGACAGATTTTGTACCTTTATTTCGGAGAGTGTAGTGTTGAATGATACAAAACAGCTCATACTAGAAAGCTCATACTGCAACACAAGTCATTATCAGTGAACACTTGTGATATGAGATGCTAAAACACTTTGAATGCACTGCAGGGTTTATAAAGTAGGCCGCAGCCACCAAGATGCTGGGTTTTTATTTACCATAAAGGTGTGCTTTTGAGTGTCTTTGGTACAAATGTAGCCTTTTTAAATTGTTGTGAGACGTAATTACCTACTTCTAGACTAAATTAAGCCAGTCTTTCCACATAGCTGTGTCTGCAGAATTAGCGCAGGGGCTTTTCAAGTGTCGGATGTTCAAAAAGCGTCCGCGTTGACTGACTGCAGCTCAGCAAGCCCTAACAGAGCAGTAAAAACAACAACAGTAATGAGGATTACAGCTTGTTTCCTGTGTGCAATTGTGGGGGTTGTGGAGTGAGCGGTCATGAGAGACAGACGAAAGAGGTGTCGTATCACTCTCATGAGAAAACTACTGTAATTACAACACAGGATGCTTCCGGTAAACACACTGTACACTGGAAAAAAATGGATTTACTACATTTTTTAAAGGTAAGTAGATGCAAAAAATGTATATGGGCTGAATTTAAACAAATTAAGTGAACATTCCTAATTTAATTTGTTTAAATTCAGCCCATATGCCCGATCCAATCGTTTTTTTTTTCTTCAGTGTGGTGCAGTTTCCATGCTGATCTCGGCGTTTTTCTCATTATTACAAGACTTTCTTCTTATATACTGTAGGATACATATGCTGATGAATATTCATAGCACAAAGTCGCTCTCAGGGAAATTCAGTAGGATGCCAATGAAACTTCAGTATGATTTATGATTGCTTAGAAACTCACAACAAAGACAGTCCATTGGTGCTTGTTTCGACTATATGAAATATCCACTTGGCGAGCTTTATGATGCCTATTAAATCTTGCAAAAAGAAACTTGGAAAAAATAATACTTTCCTAGTCTTCAATCAGTTTTCTCCAGTATTTGCTTAAAGGGCACCTATTTTACCCCTTTTACGAGATGTAAGATAAGCCTTTGGTGTCTCTAGAATGTGTCTGTAAAGTTACAGATCAAAATACCCATCAGATTATTTATTATATAATGTAGAATCTGCCCATTTTTGTGTCTGAGGACAATGTAGCTGTTGTTTTAGCCTGTGGCTTAAAATGCAAATGAGCTGCTTCTCCCCGCCCACCGCTCCCACATGCGCGTCTGCTTCTCATCATGCATTATCTCAGATAAACAGCAGTCAGTGACAGAGACACACATGGATGAAGCTGAAACACACACACACACACACACACACACACACACACACACACACACACACACACACACACACACACACACACGCGCACGCTCGCATTTACTGACAACATGCGGTCGTGGTGATTATAGCGGTTAAGAATTACATAGCAATTTTACTGTCTTTATTACAAACAGGCTCTGTTGTAAAAACATTTTAAACTTAAAGTTAACTATTAAGGTGCAGATGATCACAGAGAGTTGTAACATATGTTTTAATCCAAGTTTCTTTGTAAAAAATGTTCTGTGGACATGTGTATACATGTTATTGTGGAGACAGGACACCTGTCAATCAGTTCGGTGGGCGGGAAAAAGAGAGAAAAAAGTAAAAAATAAAATACTCCTACATTACGTTGCAGTGGGCCTCAAAATTACTGAGATTTGGGTCCTATTTAATGTCAGTAAATTAAAAAAAGAGACCTATTATGTTTATATTACTCCAATATGACAGTGACACTACACATAGTTCTGTCCAAACAGCTTACAAAAGCTGATTTTCATCATAGGTGCCCTTTAAGTAGGCCTAATTTAATTAATTTAGTCAAAACGTACTCAGTTACTGGCGTTAATGAATGACTAACGGTCGACTAAGGCCATGCCCACATGTACACAGGTTTCGTTTCTAAAAAAAAAATTCTGTCCACGTGAAAATCAAAAACATTTTCATGCATGTTATGGGCATGGCAAACCAACAGGTGGCGATAATCACACTTTTATACTGAGCTTACATCAAATGGGGAATTAAGTATATTTCGTGAGTAAATTGGATTCTAGTCAGTGCAAATGTGAGTACAGAGGCAGATTACAGTCTCACAGTTAAACAATGTGGAATACACGATTAATTTGCAGTACATGTGCTGAACTTGCCTCATTTACATCTTCCGTGTTTGTAGTGAACGCTGACGTCATGAGGCTAAAACTCTGAATAAACTAAAGTATTTTGAAACTTGGTTTTTTTCAGTATTTAAAACTTTGAATCACTTACCGTATCTCAGAAAGAAAATAAAAGGGCCTACATTTTTTTTTTACATTTACAAGAATATGCTATTTACACATAAACATTTACTTCCTACTCAACTTTTCAGATTCTAGACAAATCATTTTCAGACAAAAACTATGGTGGCTGAGAGTGCTCAAATGAGCTGTGAATTAGGAAAACACATTCGTTTAAAGAAAACACTTTCAGTTTGACAACAAACACATGCAAATATAGACACATTCTGCAAATAGCACAGACCACAACGGAAAACGGCAACCCAAAACAGTGACGAACCCAGCCACTTCCTGTGTAAAGTCAGAGATCTGAGAGGGGAGTTTTGGGTTTATTTTACCGTCTTGATAGTATGGTTGCTTGTTTGTATATTTTTAGCCCTAATAATAATAATAATAATAATAATCTGAAAAATTGCAAAATAAAGAATAAATGACACTCTCAGACCTTAAAATATACAAACAACACAACCAGGACATTTAAAAAAATATATTAAAAAAGTATATGTGTAAATGTGTTTCATTTTCACTATAGATGTCAATAGATACCGGTTTTCAACATTCTTCAAAGAAGCTCAAACAGCTTGGGAATAGGTAAAAGTGAGTAAACACTGACAGAATATTTAGTTTTGGGTGAACTAATTTAATAGCAGGTGGAAACAGAGCCTTTCTAGCACAAATTGTGCAGAACAAACTACATGGCAAGATATGCTCAAATCCATAACCCTGAGTGTGAGCAATCGACACGGTGATTCATGCCTGATAAACTCCCACAATAAGTTTGTCTGGCTCTCGAGTCACGAGAAGAAGGGGAAAAAGATATTCTTCAGATGTTATGTAGGTATTTTTATGACTCTTCTCTGTTCTCATGCCCCGGAGGCTGTACCAGATAAACCGAGCAGGTGTTCTGCGCTGATGGGAAACATAGAAAGAGGAGGTGTCCGAGTGCTGCTGGTAAGGTGCAGCCGTCTACACTTAATGCTGCAGATTGAAGGGGAGTGGAGCAGCAGCAGCTCTGTCTGTCCCTGGGGGGCCTTTTACACAATGTTTTCAGCCAAATGGTAAACTTGTGCATTTTGTCTGTTCGTTTACATGACCTGCCATTTTTGTGAACATTTTTTGTTGCATTTAGAGTTGACCAGAAGGTGCACCTATGTGTTTCAAAACTGTGACGCAATTGGTTAAGGTGTTTCAAAGCTTTGAAAGCCTTCTTTTCGTCCATCTCTTGCACCTATAGCAAACTCTACATACACGTTAAACCCTGCTCACACAAGCTACTTTACAATCCACATATTTTTATGCACATTTTAGATATGTGCAGTGGTGGAAAGAGTACTGAAAAATCATACTTAAGTAAAAGTACCATTACTTGCCTAAAAATGTAGTGCAAGTACAGTAAAATCTGCTATGTATCTGCTGTAAATATAACTCCAAGTATGAGTAAAAATACTTTTTTAAGTAGTGAGTATTACGCTGTAAAACGCTGATGCAATTTGTGGACGTGTGTAAACGTAATATTCTGTAGTGCATTTAGTTATTGCCCAGCAGGCACACAACGTCATAAGACATTAATATAAGGTTGGATTTAGGTTGTGATGTGACCAAAATTCAATGTGTAGCCAGTGTCTAAGGGCGACGTTATTTTAAGGTCTAATAATGACGTCAAATTATGTTAATATTTGGTTGATTTTAGTTTGTGCTAGAAAGTGACCTAAATCCCACAGAGCCAACATCTTAAACCAACGTCATTTTGACTTCAAATACTGAGATTTATTCGTCAGGTACGGCAACCAAAATCCAACATCTGATAGACAACATAGTGGTAACGTCCACACAAAAATCAAGCTGTAACATCATTAGATGTTGATATTTGGTTGATTTTATGTTGTGTTCAAAAAGTGACCAAAAATCAACTTCGAGCCATTTTAAAATGTCAAATACTAACATTTTTTTCCATCAGATATGGCAACTAAAATAACATCTTATAAATGTCATATTGGTAACGTTCACACAACGTCAAGCTGTAAAATAATTAGACGTTGAAATTTGGTTCATTTTAGATAACCGTTTGACGTCCCCCTGAAGTTGAGTTCTGATGTCAACCCGATTTTCATTATCAAACAAAATGCAACGTCCCCACAGCATTGGGGTATAATGTCAATCTGACGTCATGTTGACGTCTTGTGCCTGCTGGGTGTTTTTTGGTCATCATACAGTAAACATCAGTCATCTTCTTATCACTGACCTGCATCTAAACAGTCTCTTGGTCAATGCGTGTAAAGATTTTGAACATCTTCTTGGACACTTTTAATGCTTCCAAACAATTTGCTGCATTTATAAATCACCCATGTATTAAGGTAGTTCTTTATGATGCGATTTACCTCTTCACTTCTGTGTGTGCTTCAATTGGACAGGAATCACAGGACTGAATTTTCTAATCCCCTTAGACTAGAAAAAATAAAGTAGGGACTGCATGTTGAAGTAGAGGAGTAAAAGTACAGATACTGCAACTACTTAGTAAATTACAATTCCTGAGAAAAAACTAATCAATTACAGTATTGTAAGTATTTGTAGTTTGTTACTTTACACCACTGGATATGCGCATAAAAAATAAATAAGAAAATTCAATTGGTTGATGGAAACGCCAAGATGCGCATACATTTAAAAAATGTGCATAAAAAAAATGTACGCACATAACATTAACAAAGCTTTATTCAAAAACAGTTTTACCAAACTAATTCCATTATACGCATTAGAATGGTCATGTGATTTTGATAAAAATGTGTGTCAATGGACAATGTGAACGTGTGTTTCGGGCGTTCATGTTGATGATCCGGGATGGGGGTGAGTTGTAATTACGGAAGATGGGTAGGAAAACGGGAGTGTTGGCAGGTATGCTCACACATACACTGTACTCTGACTACTACAAAATTGTTGAAAAGCCTTGAAGACATTTCTCTCTCTCTTGCGCTGAACGCTGTCAACCAATCGCAACAGACTGTCATCGGTCCGATCAGCGCAGATTAGCATTGCGCTAAGGAGGAGTTTGGGAACAAATGAACCGCTGAACGATTCATATAGGAGTCACTGGGATAATTAGGTAAAAATAAATGCATATTAAAAGACAATGAAAGTGTTTTTTGACCTTGCATGCGTATCAGCCTGTTGTTGGAGACCCCCAAAACCAAAATATGACCCTTTTTAAATGTATAATAGGGGGTTTTTAAACAACGTGGCACAAAACGTGAAAATTACAGTTGCGCTGGTCAGAAAAGAGCAACAAATCGCTCCAAATACATCTTGCGACTTTTTGCGCGGGTGTATGATAGCACACCAGATGAGTTTTACTCAGTGTTTGGCAAATCTTCAGTGATGTTCAGTCTGACATTGTCAGATGAGATCTTACAATGTGACATAGGAGCAATGTTCTTGCGATCTGGCATTTTACAATCGCTTAGGATTATCAAAAATCACCTAGTGTGAGCCGGCCTTTAGCCATCGCTTCCTTACAAGTGCGGTTTACCAGGGTGACTGTCAGGCCCATAGCCAGCCTGGTGAAAGGGGTGGTTCTTTTTCCTCAAAAAGTGGATCTTTTTGCAATTATATGCCTCATTTTTTATTTAACTATGACATTTAAATACTGCATTTTAGTGGCATTTTAAGCTCGATTCTGAATTGGCTTGTCGGATGGTCATCATAACCACACTTTTTGACTATTTTAGCCAAAATAATAGTTAAATCAATTTTAGTATGAGCCACTTTTGGTGCTTCACAGCTTTTTATTGGTCATTTTCAAGAATTAAGTCCAAGAATTAAATTAAAAGTGCAGAGGTGGAAAGAGTACTGAAAAATCATACTCAAGTAAAAGTACCATTACTTGCCTAAAAATGTAGTGCGAGTGAAAGTATCTGTTGCATATATTATTGAACGTATGAGTAAAATGACCTTTCAAAAATACTCAGGAGTGGTGAGTAGTGAGTATTACGCTGTAAAAAGCTGATTTACATGTAATTCGTGGATGTGTAAACGTAACATTCTGTAGTACTTTTAGTCATGGAAAATGTTTTCTCCGTTTAAAAACAACGTAATAGCAAAAGAAGACTTCTCTTACGTCATATTGTATGTTGTCTTGCACAGCTGCATGCTGGACTCATAAAAATACTAGTGTTAAGATCGCCAGTGGTATTGTCTCCGTTGGCGATTACTTCATGTAGTTTGTTGCAATCCCCAGTGGGATTTTCTATATGGGAGATTACTGCTGAACGAACATCAACTCTCAGAACTCCCTGCGCTCATCAACACCTGCAACAGCTAACAATACTCCGAATACACTCACACACAGCTGCTGCTCATCTACACTGATTACAAGGACTATAGATACACCACCTTCATTCACACATTGCTGAGTCTTGCTTCTATCACGAACATTACAAAGAGTTTATCCTGGTTTGTTTTCCTGTGTTTCTGATCCTTGCCTTGTTTCCCGTCTTGACCCATTGCCTCCTAGTCTGACCTTTCTCCTGTTTATTGACCACGATTATTGGATTTCCCTCATGATATTGTTTTGCTTTGTTTATGACCCTCGCCTGTATGACCTCGATTAATAACCTGCATGTGCATCCGCAAGTCTGCTCTCAGCGACTGCTTTATTACAATTAGTTAGCTTTGGCCAAATCTGATTAGCAGAAGTCACACCGAAGTGACCAAGCGGGGATTCTGATTGGTCTTAAAGCCTTTTTCGATCGTTATTTTCACTATAATGGCATAGCAGTCAAAATAGGACAAACAAGCTCATGTATGGGACAAATTCTGGACCTTTGTCAGTGAACCCCCCTGGCCTGTCTGCGAAATACTGGCCTGATAAATGTAATACAGCAATTGTGGTCAATTTCACAGATCATTTTAAAGCATTGCTGTGTAAATGTGAACCCTTTTTAAAATGCAAGGAGAAACCTTTACATTTTCAGCTATATCACTGCCATGTAAACATAGCCTGGGTCTTGCTCTGAAACCTCAAGGCTTGTCTGCAGGATCAATCTCCCTCCTTCCTTTCTCTCTCTCTCTGTACAACTCGGCTCACGTTTAGCGTAAACATTTCTTAGAAACTCTCCCCGAGGGTGTCCACATTCCAGGAATCCCCTTCTTTGAGCAGGGGAGCCCCGGTGAGCCGTGTAATTGTGCATTTCAATGCCTCTTTACTTGGAGAACAAGGTTGGACAAAAGGTCAAGCCCCCAAACAGGACACTAGTGAGTGAGGGGAAATCCCTATAAAGCTTCCTCCCGCTCACTAGAGTAGAAGTGATGATTTCTGACGGCTTGTAAGTAGTGGGTGCTCTTAAATGTACAAGTTCTGCAACCCTAATGGTGATTTAAGTAAACAAAATAACATCGGATTAGGTGTTTTTGGTGTATGCGCCAAAGGCTGTTAACCTATAAGTCACTTTGACCTGCCACCCGTCAACATTGTGTCCGATTTAACTCAAGAGCATGAGGATCTTCTGTCCTCTGTGTGAAGGTTTGCATTAAGCTCCTCTGTTTTCTTCCAGGCTTCTTTGGTGTTAGAGTTTATGCTAAGTCTACACCCAAGGTTCAATTGGGAGTGACGTGTCTTGCTGAAATGGGAGGAGAAAACCAGCTTTTCATCTCCGAGTCAGCTGTGTAAACTTCTAGTATCAAACTATAGCGTCTGCAGCCACGAAAGCCAGATGTTAAATCCGAAAGGGATTGACTAAACACTTTATTTTCATGTCTTTTTCACTTCTGTGTTGTTTCTTGCTGAGCTTTGGCTTTGAAATCTAGTACTTATAAGAGTTTTTTTTTGGTCAACTTCACTATACGTCATGTTCAGATTTGTAGGACTCTGCAATATAAATTGAGACTGTGAAAACTGGACTTATTGCTCTTTTGAATGAAGATTGTTGAGCTGTTGGGGATGTTTTCATCCACTCTGGGATGATTTTGAGTCTTAAATTAAATGGGATGACTATTGGTTACAAAAAAGAAAAAAAACTTAAACAAGACGCAAAACGCTTTTACCAGTCCTGAAACAAAATGTTCAAAAGGGAAATGAAAAGGGAATGTACCACACACCGGAAAATATTAGCTTGTGTGTGACTTTGTAGACACAAGTTAACACGTGTCCAAAGGCACAGGTTAACACGAGTCTACAACTATAAAAAAATCATGGTTTGACCAACTGCAATAAAACATTGTTTTGTAATTTAATGCTATTCTGCGTGAGAGTATGTAGAAACATGTAAACGCGAGTACAGGGAAACAAGTTAACACGAGTCCCCAACCAAAGCACAGCATATGTTAATTGATAAATATATCAAAATATCAAAACCAACTACACAACATGTAGTCCTGAATAGCTCAGTTAGATAGGTCGATCGTGCTGAATATTTTGACTTGGGTTCAAATCCCGTTGATTACATGTAAATTGTAGTTATTTCTTTAAATAAATTTTGGTTATATACTGTTAATAAATGTTTACAATGACACTGACACCAAGTAATAAGAATATTTATTTGGTATGTGCATGTTTTGTTGCTGTGAAAAAGTGACGAATCTGCCAATCTGCAAACGTGAGTAGTTTATATCTGGAAAGGGGCACCAGTTAACACGGACACCAGTTAAACTGAACACTGGCTTCATTCAGTTTACTTTTAAGAGTCCTCAAGCAGATGTTTACACCGTGTAGACTTGACATCATGTCCATGACTACAGCGTACGAGTGGCCCTCGTTAAAATATTGAACACATTGGTGAAGTATGCCTGGTGTTTCCGTCTGGTCCGCGTCCTTTAGGAACTCCAAACATCGACCACACAATAAGCAAAACCACGTTATGCTGCTCATGTGTTTGCCACAAAACAGGCAAAACAACCCTCGACCACTGTCCATGCTCGGTCAACATACAATTTTTTTACGCCATGTACTCCACAAGACGAATTTAACGCCATCACCACCAACGACAACAACACTTTTTCCCACATCACTTCTGGTGTGTGGTACATTCCCTTTCCGTAAAGAATCTGTCATTGTAAATTTGTTTCAGGACTGGCAAAAGTGTTTTGCATCTTGTTATATTTTTTTCTATAAATGTTAATTTGTTTGTAAAATCTTTTTCTTATGTAATTGTGTATTATGATAGGTAAAAATGTTTTCCAAAATGTAAATTTGTCTTGAGCTAAGTGTTTCACACTTTGTAATGTTGTTTTGCACTTCCCGGGCACCGTACAGAACACAGTAAACATAGTACAGTACGTGTATTTCTGCACACACACTATTATCTGCTGTTTTAGTCCACAGTAGTGATGAGAAGTTTGGATCATTTTACTTTACATTTTGAGTCTTGTTCATCGAGAACAAATCTTTTTTTGAGTCATTTCGTTCAATTTGCCAAAATAACATAAAAATTTTACAAGATGCTTCCAAACACATCTACAACTAGCCCAGACGTTAATCACACTACAAACAAGTCATAACTAGAATGCTACTATACAATGCAATGCTACTAAGAAAGAGAAAATAATCCTTCATTGTTTACCTGGTGTTTCATCTATGCTTAGCTCTGTTCAGGTCTTCAAATTTGAGTCGTTCGTTCACCTGACACAACGAGTCCCATATAAGCTTAACCATTGCATACAGTCTGAGCCAGAAGTCTTTGGGTTTTTGAGTCGATCGTTCATCACATGGCGGCGTGTAAAGAGATGACTCAAAACCGAAGACTCAAGAAATGAACAGATTAAAACTTTTTTCAGCTCAAAATGCATATGATTGGCTTTTGTCTTTCCCGTGATAAACGAACGACTCAAACTGAGCACTCGAGAGGTGAATGGATCAAGTCTTTTTACTGCTCTAAATGCATATGATTGGTTTGTGTATGGCCTTACACCCAAAGTGCTTCACAATCATGAGCGAGGTCTAATGCAGTGCACACAGGTGGAGTGGACAGATGATGTTCAGTGGATGGGGAGGCCATGATCTGTAAGGGCAGATGCAGGGAATTTGGCCAGGACACCAGGGTTACACCACTACACTTTACCAGAAGTGCCATGGGATTATTAATGACCACAGAGGGTCAGGACCTCCGTTTAACGTCTCATCCGAAAGACGCTGCCCACTGACAGTATAGAGTCCCCTTCACTATACTGGGGCATCAGTACTCACACAGACCGCAGGTTGAGCGCCCCCTGCTGGCCTCACTAGCAGCACTTCCAACAGCAACCTAGTTTTCCCCATCAGGTCTGGATCCAGGTACTGACCAGGCTCAGTCCTGCTTAGCTTCAGTGAGTAATCAGTCTTGGGCTGTAGGGTGATATGGCTGTGAATAAACAAACTTCCCTGAAAGGACTCGAGTCACATAAAAGATTCATTCAAAAAATTCAAAATGAACGAATCATTCAAGAACGACCCATCACTACTACACAAAAACATTTTGCACCTGCCTATCTAAAAGGGTAATGATGCCAACTGATGATCAACAATTAAAATGACACTTCAGACCTCTTTCCCAACAGGGAAAACCACCAACAATCAAGAATGCATGATTATATGCTGTCATGGTTTTGCAGTCAAAAAATGTTATTATAATGGATGTCAATGGGGCAAAAACAGCCCCTAACATAATGAAAGGGTAGTCAATTTGAACAAGGGCCAAAGTCTCTGTGAAGTGGAAGTTGCTGAGACCTTTATTTCAGTTTGTTGTGGAAAGGGAATATTCAGCAGGGGGCAGGGCTGTCTTTTTCCGCATGATTCCTCATAGCAAAAAGGGGCGTGGTTAATATTGTAGCTAAAACCGTCAAAATGAAGTCAACAAAAGAGGACAATTTGCACTCCTTGCCAGTAGCCACTCACACTTAATGCAAGAAATGATGTTAGTGGCCAACAAAATAACCACTTACTCTGGACTTCTTTACTTAAATTCACTACTTCAGGTTTATTTGACCTCCAGTAGCTTGTATATTGCAATGCCAACCAAAAGGGGCACAAAATAATTAAGGACTTTGTTTTCTACTTGTAAATGATTTGCTCGTCTAAACCCAAAATGTCTTCAGGAAACAGCTAAACCATACATTTCATCAGTACTTAACACTCTAATATATGTTTTCCCCTATTCCCCTAAAACACGATCTACAGGTACTGATTTAGACGAAGCGGGACATGCCGCAGCACATATAGTTGCGCTATTGTTCATTTGATTGCTTCTGTTGTACATCGCTTTGGATAACATCTGCTAACTGATTCAATGTAAATGTAAACAAACACAATGGCCCAAATATTCTCCCAAAATTCACTATCTGTGCTCCAGAGAAGAAATCCTACAGATTTGGCAGTGAATAAACAAATAGGGAATATATCGAAAACTTATCCTTATCATGAAAATAGTACATCGACTGAATTGTAAATCGTTTTAACCCGGCGTTTCTCCATATTTGATCCAAAGTTGGGTTCAAACAACCCAGTATTTTTTTTTGAGTGTATGTACTATTATCACAATAAGGATAAGTTTTGATATACTCTGTTTATTCTCCTCCAAATCTCTAGGATTGACTTTCGTTTTTTGTCCATTTTTGAATATAATATTGGGTTAAAATAACCCAACTTGTTTTGTAGAATAAAACAGAGCATATAGCATATTAGCATAGCATATATAGAATAGTTTTATAGCATATATAACATATATCATATTATATATAGCATAGTTTTTAAGCATATATAACATTAGTATAGCATACATAGTAGTTTTATAGCATATACAATATTAGCATAGCATATATTGTAGTTTTATAACATATAGCATATTAGCACAGCATTTATATCAGTTTTATAGCATACAGTAGTTTTATAGCATATAGCATGTTAGCATAGCATATATAGCATAGTTTAAGCATATATAACATATAGCATAGCATTTATAGCATATTTTTAAAGCATATACTGAATAATATATAGCATAGCATATATAGCATAGTTTTAAAGCATTTTTATCATATAGCATAGCATATATAGCATACTTTCGTAGCATATAACACATTATTATAACATATATAGTAGTTTTATAGCATATGCAATATTAGCATAGCATATATAGTAGTTTTATAACATATAGCATATTAGCATAGCATTTATATCAGTTTTATAGCATACAGTAGTTTTATAGCATATAGCAAGTTAGCATAGCATATATAGCATAGTTTTAGAACATATATAACATATAGCATAGCATTTATAGCATAGTTTTAAAGCATATATAACATATAG
>CAIGQZ010033189.1:189008-207499 GCA_903798205.1 Danio tinwini
ATAGCATAGCATTTATAGCATAGTTTTAAAGCATATATAACATATAGCATAGCATATATAACATATATGCACATAACATTAGTATAGCACAGTAGTTTTATAGCATATACCATATTAGCATAGCATATATAGTAGTTTTATAGCACATATAACAGTTTTATAACATATTAGCATCGCATATATATCAGTTTTATAGCATCATATTAATGCAGCACATTTTATAGCATATAACATATTAGCATAGCATACATAGCATATACCGTATAGTTTTATAGCATATAGCTTATATTAGCATAGCATATATAGCATAGTTTTTATCATATAGCATAGCATAGTTTTATAGAATATTACATATTAGCATAGCATATATAGCAGTTTTATAGCATATTAGCATAGCATACATAGTATATATAGCAGTTTTATAACATGTAACATTAGGATAGCAAATATAGCAGTTTTATAGCATATAGCATATTAGCATAGCATACGTAGCAAAGTTTTAGAACATGTTAGCATAGCATATATAACAGTTTTATAGCATATAGCATATTAGGATAACACATATAGCATAGTTTTGTAGCATTCATTTATTTTCCTTCGGCTTAATGCCTTTGTATATCAGGGATCGCCACAGCAGAGTGAACTACCAACTCATTCAGCGTATGTTTTACAAACCCTTCCAGCTGCAACCCAGTACTGGGAAAAGTTTTATAGCATATTAAATAGATTTTTTTCTCTAGTGAAATGATATATCACGAGACATTAAATCGCAATGATTCATATTTCCGCAGTATCCTGCAGCCCTACACTGAAATGCTCATTATTGTATAGAGTTTCTATTATAGCCATATGTTTGAGTCACCATTGAACCGAACAACAAATCTGCTGTATGGGTCATTTCCAAGACAGCGAGAGAGAAAAATAGCCACGTCTGCTGTCTGTTACTCACCAAACAGGCGTATGGCATTACTACAGAGCACATGTTTACACTAACCAGCCTATAGCAAAACTAACCCAGATTACTGTGAGGCAAACCACGGCCCATCTACAGTAACAAACTCTCCATTATACGACCATAACATAAACACAAGAGTATAATCACTAATGCTTGACTGCATCACAAGACTACTGGGATCAATTCAAGTTTATTTGTAGGCTATAGCGCTTTTCACACATGAGCTTAATCATTTTACAAATTTAAGTGGATTGAACATAAAACTAAGTTGTCCCCCCCAAATATCTCAATAATTGTGTAGATTCAGCGCATTTTTAATAAGTAGTAATAAGAACCCTGCTGAAAAGCTGGTTCAGGATGGAAAATTACCAGTATAAACCAGCTAAAACCAACTTGACCAGCCTGGTTTAAGCTGGATATAGCTGGTTTTAGCTGGTCAACTCTCAGCCTGACCAGCTAAGACGATGCTGGAAATGGCTGGAAACGAGCCAGGAAATGGCCAAAACCCCTCTAAAACCAGGCTGGTCGACCAGCTAAAACCAGCCAAACAGGTTTAAGCTGGATTTTTCAGCAGGGAACAAGCCGCAAAAATCTTTGAGTGCAATAATTACAAAATTATTGTGAATAACAAGCAATATTTGCTCTGCTTAAAGAGCCCCTAATATGGGTTTTTGGAAATGATCTTCCATGTAGTGTGTAACACAGCTCTTAGTGAAGTGAAATAACACTGTTGAGAACCAGGTACTGTTTACTGTGGTGTTAGTAATTTTACTTTGAAGCATGTTTCGGGCGTCCACTGCGATCGGATCTTATACCAATGTTGGTGACCCACGGGCTTGATAATTCGCGCTGGTCACTTTTGGCTCGTTTCCACTGAGTGGTACAGTACAGTACGGTTCGGGACGGTACGGGTCACCTTTATCAGGTTTACGTTTCCATTACAAAGGGTACCCTTTTGGTGGGCGTGGTGTACTACAGAGAGTTTCAGTCGACGTCATTCTCGCTCGAATAAATGTCTACAGTAAAGCTGTACAGTTCGTTCACATTATATGAGAAGCTCTTCTAACAAAACAGATGCTTTAAACATATTAATACTTGTTTATAAATGTTTATTACTAACATTTCTATGAACATGATTTGATTATAACTGCAGATCAATGACAGTGTTACAGCCTACTGTAACGTCTGCAATTATATAAAATAAATAAATAAATGCAACATATATGAACACATACAGACCTTTACAGTCTCCGATATGTTACCAATTACAGATAAACGACACACAGCATACATTAAGTCCTTATTTGAGTTCGGCAATCCTTGTAATCCTGTTGGGCTTCTCCTTTTTTTCTGCGCTTCACTCTCGCGTTTGTCCTTTTCTTTCTGAATGGATCAGATGTCGAAGACGCTTCATTAATCACACACGCACGTTATTATTATCAGCTCAAGAAGTTCGTTATATCAAATCTAGACGCGAACGCGGGCTCCCTGGAGAAAGCGAAAAACCGCTCGCACTTTTAGACGGCCTCATGAAACAACAACAGGACACGGCAGATTCTTGGCTTTGTGGTTGTTCATCAAGACAACGACAAGGTTTGTTTTGAGCCCGAGTCATCCATGTATCGTTATTATATGCATATAGTTGTCTCGGCTGTGCATTTAAAAACATGGCGGCTCCATTGTTTTGATTCTGGCTAGCTCCACGAGATCGTGACGTATCTCTGTAAACCAATCAGCGTTCAGCTGCGCGTGTAGCTCCACCTTTGGGTACCCTTTCTCGTCTTTGGTACCCTTTCGAAAGGGTGCCGAAAAAGTGGTACGATACGGATCGGTTTGGTACGCTTTTGACAGTGGAAACGGCCATAAAAGCGTACCGACCCGTACCGTACCACTCAGTGGAAACAGGCCTTTTACTGTCTCGCGCTGAACGCTGTCGACCAATGGCAACAGGCTGTCATCGGTCCAATCAGCGCAGATTAGCTTTGCGCTAAGCAGGGGTTTAGGATCAAATGAATCACTGAACGATTCATATGGGAGTCGCTGGGATAATTAGGTAAAAATAAATGCATATTATAAGACCATGAACGTGTTTTTTGACCTTGCATACATATCAGTATGTTGTTGGAGACCCATAAAACCAAAATATGACCCTTTTCAATGTGTAATAGGGGCTCTGTCAGCAAGTTAGCATTAGCTAAATGAGGCTTTGTTGTTGACAATTTTTCAATACATTCTGTATTATTCTATTAGTTTCCAAGTCTGTGATATACTTCTTGAACATATGACACTTATGAGCCTGTATGTTTTAGCGAATCAAACTAAAGTGATTCTGCACTGTCTGATTCATGAACAAATGACTCTTATGAACCTATGTGTTCTAGTGAATCAAAATAAAACAGTAGGATCAGTGTAGTTCAATTCATAAAGAAGTGACTCGTATTAACAAGCTCTCGCTAGTGAATCATAAGCAAACAGTGTTAAGTGTAAAGTGATTCATAAACAAATGACTTTAGGCAGTTAATTTAGTGAATCAAACTGAAGTGAGGTCTGGACTGTTTGATTCATGAATAAGTGACTCTTGTGAAGCTGTAAGCTATAGTAAATGTAAATAAAACAATAGTATCAGTGTAGTTCAATTAATAAAGAAGTAACTCTTCTGAACAGGTTTTAATCTAATGAATCATAAGCAGACAGTGTCAAGTATAAAGTGATTTGTGAACAAATCACTTTTTAGACAGTTCAATTAGTAAATCAAAAACTAAAGTGAGGTCTGGACTGTATGATTCATGAATCAATGACTCTAATTAATCTGTATGTTCTCGTGAATCAAAATAAAAGAGTAGGATCTATGTAGTTCATTTCATAAAGACATGACTCATATTAGCTGGTTCTTGTTAGTGAATCATAAGCAAACAGTGTAAAAAAGTCAAGTGATTCATGAATAAATGACTTTCAGGCAGATCAATTAGTGAATCAAAAACTAAAGTAAGGTCTGGACTGTCTGATTCATGAATCAATGACTCTAATGAACCTGTATGTTCTAGTGAATCAATATAAAAGTGTAGGATCTATGTAGTTCAGTTCATAAAGAAGTGACTCATATTAACAGGCACTCATTAGTGAATCATAAGCAAACGGTGTTAAGTGTGAAGTGATTTATAAATAAACAAGTTTTTATAGACAGTTCAATTAGTGCATCTAACTAAACTGAGCTCTGGACTGTCTGATTTCTGAATCAATGATTCTTATGAACCTGTATGTTCTAGTGAATCAAAATAAAACAGTAGAATCAGTGTAGTTTAATTCATAAATAAGTGACTCAAATGAACAGACTCTTGTTAGTGAATCATAAGCAAAGAGTGTCAAGTGTAAAGTGATTCATGAACAAATGACTTTTTAGGCAGTTCAGTTAGTGAATCAAACTAAAGCGAGTCTGAACTTTCTGATTTAGAAATAAATGACTCTTGTGAATCTGTATGTTCTACTAAATCAAACTAAAGTCCACCTGGACTGTTTGATTCATGAACAAATGACTCTTATTAAGCTGTATGTTCTAGTGAATCAAAATAAAATAGGATCCCTGTGGTTTAATTCATAAAGAAGCGACTCCCTTTAACAGGCACTCATTAGTGAATCATAAGCAAACAGTGTCAAGTGTAAAGTGATTCATAAACAAATGACTTTTTTAGGCAGTTCAATTAGTGAATCAAACTAAAGTAAGGTCTGGACTGTCTGATTCAAAAATAAATGACTCTTATGAACCTGTATGTTCTAGTGAATCAAAATAAAACAGCCTCTGTGTAGTTCAATTAATAAAGAAGGGACTCATATTAGCTCATATTAAGCAAACAGTGTTGAGTGTAAAGTGATTTGTTCATGAATCGCTTTATACTTTCACACTGTGCTTATGATTCACTAAAGAGTCATTTTGGGCCTGCTGGAAAGCCTGAGATGCAGGACAAATGTGTCTGAGGTCAGGATGGATGCAGGAGGGTTATTATCTAGCTTTCAGCTGAACATTTGGGTGGAGAAGACACTGGAGACAATTGTTATTTATCACTGGAGCACCAGCACAGACTCGTGGAGCAACAGTTGAGATGAAGCGATAAGAAATGAGAGACGCACACAAAAATGAAGAAACAAATGAACATGTAGAGAAGAGTATCGATTCCCTAGAACCTACTGATTCACAAGAGTCATTTGTTCATGAATCAGACTCACTTTAGCTTTTGATTCACTAATTGAACTGGCTAAAAACAAGTAGTTTGCTCATGAATTACTTTACACTTCAAAGTGTGTGTTTATAACTCACTAATGAGAGATAATATGATTCACTTCTTCACGAACTGAATTACATGGATCATTTGATTTTCATTCACTGGAACATTCGGATTTATAAAAGTCATTTATTTGTGAATCAGACAGTGCAGACTTCGTTTTTGATTCACTAATTGAACTGCCTAAAAAGTCATTTTGCTCATGAATCACTTTACCCTTTCTTTATAAATTGAACTACACGGATCCTACTGTTTTATTTTGATTCACTAGAACATACAGGTTCATAAGAGTCATTTATTTATGAAATAGACAGTCAAGACCTCCCTATAGTTTATGATCAATTAAATTGAACTGCCTAAAAAAGTAATTTGTTCATGAATCACTTTACACTTAACATGGTTCACTTATGATTCACTAATGAGTCATTTTGGGCCTGCTGGAAAGCCTGAGATGCAGGACAAATGTGTCTGAGGTCAGGATGGATGCAGGAGGGTTATTGTCTAGCTTTCAACTGAACATTTGGGTGGAGAAGGTGATTTGGGTGAATCACTTTACACTTAACATGGTTCACTTATGATTCACTAATGAGTTCCTGTTAATATGATTCACTTCTTTAGGAATTGAACTACACTGATCCTACTGTTTTATTTTGATTCTCTAGAACATACAGGTTCATAAGAGTCAACTCATAAACAAATGGCTCTTATTGACTGGTTCTTTTTAGTACATAAAAATATAAGTCAAGTGTGAACTGTCCGATTCATAAACACATGACTCTTATGAGCCAATATGTTTTTAGCAACTCTTAAACAAACAAGATCAGTGTAGTCCAGTTCACAGACAATTGACTCTTATGACCTGGTTTTCATTAGAGAATCTTATACAATGGTTAAGTGATTCATAAGAGTCAGTTCTTTAGTGAACCAAAAACCTCCAGTGTCCAGAAAGTCAGATTCAAGAACAAATAGTTCATCAAATGATTCATTTCACCAACAAATGAGTTGCACAACATGTAAAGTCCAATTTATGAACAAGAGACTCTCGTGATGCTTCTTTTATAGTTAATAAAAGAAACAAAATCAGTCCATTTTACAGACAAGTGACTCATGACCTGGTTTTCTTTAGTGAATCATATACAATAGTCAAGTGATTCATAAGAGTGAGTTATTTAGTGAACCACAAACTTAGTGTCTGGAAGTCAGATTCATGAACAAATGGATCACCAACTTATTAATTTCAACAACAAATGAGTTGCAGAACATATAAAGTCCAATTAATGAACAATTGACTCGTGCAAACTGATGTTTGTATAGTGAATATAAAAGAAACAAGATCAGTTCACAGACAATTGACTCTTATGACCTGGTTTTCTTTAATGAATCATATACAATACATATACAATGGTTAAGTGATTCACAAGAATCAGTTCTTTAGTAAACCCAAAACCTCCAGTGTCCAGAAAGTCAGATTCATGAACAAATGGATCTTATTAATTTCACCAACAAATGAGTTACGGAACATGTAAAGTCCAATTAATGAACAAATGACTCTTGCAAACTGATTCTTGTATAGTGAATATAAAAGAAACAAGATCAGTTTACAGACAAGTGAATCTCGTGATCTGGTTCTCTTTAGTGAATCATATACAATGGTTAAGTGATTCATAAGAGTCCATCCTTCAGTGTATCAAAACCCTCCTGTCTCTGGGAGTCAGATTTATGAACAAATGGTTCATCAAATGATTAATTTCACCAATAAATGAGTCTTAAAGAGAATCAAAACCAAGCTAAATATGTAAAGTCCAATTTACGAACAAAAGATTCTTGTGAACTGATTCTTTTTTTAGTGAATATAAAAGAAACAAAATCAGTTCAGTTCACAGACAATCAACTCTTATGACCCGGTTTTCATTAGTGAATCATATACAATGCTTAAGTGATTCATAAAAGTCAGTTCTTCAGTGAACCACAAACTTAGTGTCTGGAAGTCAGATTCATGAACAACTGGACCATCAAATGATTCATTTCACCAACAAATGAGTCGCACAACATGTAGAGTCCAATTTATGAACAAAAGACTCTCGTGAACTGCTTCTTTTATTTATTTTATAGCGAATATAAAAAAAGAAGATCAGTTTACAGACAATTGATTCTTATGACCTAGTTTTCCTTAATGAATCACATACAATACATATACATATATACAATGGTTAAGTGACTCATAAGAGTCAGTTCTTTAGTGAACCAAAACCTCCAGTGTTCAGAAAGTCAGATTCATGAACAAATGGTTCATCAAATGATTCATTTCACCAACAAATGAGTTGCAGAACATGTAAAGTCCAGATAATGAACAAATTACTTTTGCGAACTAATTCTTGTATAGAGAATATAAAAGAATCAAGATCAGTTTTTTTTTTTTTTTAGTTTTTTTAGAATCGAGATCAGTGTAGTCCAGTTCACAGACAAGTGAATCTTGTGATCTGGTTCTCTTTAGTGAATCATATAAAATGTTAAGTGATTCATAAGCGTCAGTTCTTTAGTGAATCAAAACCTTCCAGTGTCTGGGAGTCAGATTCATGAACAAATGGTTCATCAAATGATCCAATTCACCAACAAATGAGTCTTAAAGAGAATCACAACCATGCAGAATATGTAAAGTCCAATTTACAAACAAAAGACTCTCAATAACTGATTCTTTTATTATGAATATAAAAGAAACAAGATCAGTCCAGTTCATAGACAATCGACTCTTATGACCCGGTTTTCATTAGTGAATCATATACAATAGTTAAGTGACTCATAAGAGTCAGTTCTTTAGTGAACCACAAACTTAGTGTCTGGATATCAGATTCATGAACAAATGGATCACCAAATGATTCATTTCACCAACAAATGAGTCTTAAGGAGAATCTAAATGTAATGTCCAATTTATGAACAAAAGACTCTCGTGAACTGCTTCTTTCAAAGCGAATCAAATACATATAGATGAACTGGAATCATCAAATCAAAAGAAATCTGATACAGAGCCAGATCAAAGATGCGTCGAGGACATTCATAAAACATGTTCATCTTTGATTCTGCATTTCAAACAAAAAAAATTACAAACATGAGTTCAAGACTCGTTTCATCTGAGCCACAGATTGAAGAGTCAGCCTATTAGCATGCGTTTAATCTTGCTGATGATAGCTGTCCTACCTCGTATTAATGGGACGTTATCTGTGGATGTATTATCTGAAGCACAGATGGTGTGTGTGTGTGTGTGTGAGGAGGGGGAGTCACAACAAATGGGAAGGAAATGTGGTAATTGGCTGCGCTTCAGCCGACTGGACAGAAGATACCTGCTCAAGCTGACTGTGAGTAAAGGCTAAATCAGATTAGCATGTGCCATGTGTTATCTGTAGAAGGGACACCCAATATATGAGCACGTTTCAGCCTTTAAGTGAACTCGTGCAATCTAAAATACATATAGGGCTCATGTTAAATAACACTAAGGCTCTCTCAGATTGCAAATATTTGACCCACTTTCGCAATGTCCTGCTCTTTGGAAGAAGTGCGTAGAGAACAAACAGCATATTTCAGAGGAGGAATTTCCAGCATTCGTGCAGTGTTTAGTTGCTATGCAGCATAAAATGAACATTCTGGACATTCCCATTACACTCAACCTCCATCTGTACTCAAAACTGTAGATGCTCTTTAGTTATGCGCTGCTAGCAAAAATAATTGTGGTTAGTGATTTGGATGAACAGCAAACTAGCGATGCACCAATAATAAAATTCTGATCATTACTATAAACGCGCTAACAAATTTAGGTTGTGAGAACGTTCTCGTAACGTTATCTGTAACGTTCCAAGAATGTTGAAATGTCCAGTTTGCTTAATGTTGCTAGAACGTTTTTTATGGTTAGCATAACGTTCTTACAATGTTTTTAAAACCTAAATTTTCACAAAAATATAATGTTCTAAGAATGTTTGTTTGGAACGTTTCAATAACGTTGAAATGTCCAGTTTGCTTAATGTTGCTAGAACGTTTTTTTATGGTTAGTGTAACATTCTTACAACGTTTTTAAAACCTACATTTCCACCAAAATATAACATTCTAAGAACGTTAAAATGTCCAGTTTGCTTAATGTTGCTAGAACGTTTTTTTATGGTTAGCGTAACATTCTTACAACGTTTTTAAAACCTACATTTCCACCAAAATATAACATTCTAAGAACGTTAAAATGTCCAGTTTGCTTAATGTTGCTAGAATGTTTTTTTATGGTTAGCATAACGTTCTTACAATGTTTTTAAAACCTAAATTTCCACTAAAATATAATGTTATAAGAATGTTTGTTTGGAATGTTCCAATAACGTTGAAATGTCCAGTTTGCTTAATGTTGCTAGAACGTTTTTTTATGGTTAGCGTAACATTCTTACAACGTTTTCAAAACCTAAATTTCCACCAAAATATAACATTCTAAGAACGTTTAAATGTCCAGTTCGCTTAATGTTGCTAGAACGTTTTTTTATGGTTAGCATAACATTCTTACAACATTTTTAAAACCTAAATTTTCACCAAAATAAAATGTTCTAACAATGTTTTTTATCAACATTGTGACAATGTTCATTAAGTACAAAATAATGTCCTGAAGACGTTCCAAAAACTTTGTTTTAAGAATTTTTTTAACAATGTTACAAAAACGTTATGAGAACATTCTAAAAACGTTCCATTGATAACATTGTGTGCTAACATTTCCACAACTTTTAAAGAACGTTAGTGAATGTTCTGGGAACGTTCCCTGTTAGCTGGGAATATTCTCATACTGCGGTTTCAAGTAATACATGTTTCTTTTAATGGATTTAGTTGTAGTTTATTGTATTTACACATAACCCTGCAGAAAAAAACAGCTTAAACCAGGTTGGCTGGTATTAGCTGGTCAACCAGGCTGGTTATAGAGGGGTTTTGGCCATTACAGGCTGGTTTCTAGCCTGGTCTTGGCTGGTCAGATATTAGAGCACAACTGAGTGGAATAAACTTGTATTTGATAAGAAAAAAATTTGCACAAACTAAGATGGAAACACTTTAACTGCTAAATTCCGTTGCACATCATTAATATTAGGTTGGATTTAACTTTAAAATTCTATATCTAGCCAGCGTCTAAGGACAACATTACCTTTGCCGTCCAATAACAGCTGACGTCAAATGACGTTGATATTTGGTTTATTTTAGGTTGTGTTGAAAAATGACCAAAATCCAATGTCGAGCCAACATCTTAAACCAACATCATACTGACGTCAAATACTGACATTTATTCATCAGGTATGGCAACCAAAATCCAACGTCTGATAGACAACATAGTGGTAACGTCAACACAACCTCAAGCTGTAATGTCATTTGACCAATGAATGAAAATATGGATGTCACGACAGCTGCATTTTCCATTAAACGCTGTGAAGAAAAAAATAAATAAAAAAACGCCTCATGACGGGCACAAACTATCGCAAAAGACTGCTGAAATTAGAGCCTGGGCATGCGCAGAAGGACTGCCTGATGGAGCCAGAGGAGGAGCTGCGAAATCGAACTTACAACCAAAGGCTTGTACATCAAAAATAACCACGCCCCCCGAACTTCTCACTTGACCGCCGGCGTCTGCACTATAACAAAGACTCACTAATGTACACTTTGCGTTTACATAGTAGCCTGCGTTTACCATTTTATCAACACAAATGCTTGTAATAACGTTAACAAAAGTGAGGTTTTATATTGCGAAGATTTAATCGTGCCAGCTCCAGGCCGCAGCGCACATTACTCGCGGGCCGATCCGGCTCGGACATAAATTTAAATACAGCCTTTCAGAAGCACAGAATATGCACTCACTCCTGAAACTGTAAGGTTTATAATCTATTTAATACATGTTAACCCTCATTAACATCATTAAATGTAGATGCTGAATCACTCATATGTGTTTAGAGCTAAAGTTCAATCTCAAACGGTTTATTGTATTTTCCAGATCTGAGGTGAACTATCTGCTGCTGCTTTCAGTATATGGCAGTAAATGTCCTGTAAAATGGCATTCAAACTCACATTGTGAGTGAATAAAGCACATGAGGTTTCCCTGAGGTGATCACTGTCATAGTTTTCTGTTGTTCAGCTGTGAGAAATAGAAGCCGTTTCTATTATATCAATTCAAGGTGTTGGTTAGAACCAAAACTCCTTTTAATATGGAGACTATTCCCTCCATCTTGTGTCGTTGCTTATATTTAGAACAGTTTAAATCACAGTAATGTTATGTTAATGCAGTTAATGTTTGTTCATGATTAGCGCTACATTAACTCATCGCTAATTCATAATAAAGTAATGTTTAGTTTACATTAACACATCATTATTCATGTACTGCTATCGTAAAGAGTTACCAAAAATAGAATTGAGATTGGGCCTTAGTGTGTAATGACAGCACAAAAACAGCCTCATGGGTAATAAAACAGCCCCTGCGCTTCTGTTCTGCTCTCTGTCTGCTGTGCTCTTCCGCTGTCGCTCTGCTAATTGTAAGTGGGTGTGTGTGTTCGGGGCTGCGCTGTAATTTGCATGGTGCCTGCTGTCTGGGCGAGGCTCTGTGTGAACCGACTGAACTCAGACCCACTGATGGTGGTCACTTGCATGGGGCCCGTAATTGCTGGTTTTGAGACGGGATGTGATGCTTCCTTAGGTAGATGGACGTGGGGCTGGAGGGTCTCCGGCTATATTTAGACACGCTGCTTGCACTGCCTGAAATTAGTTTGGGACTTTAAATAGAGGAAAACTATGGAGCTTGATTCTTGATTGGTTGATAATCTGACACCATTTTGATGACTTTTTGATGTCAAACTAACCACGATTTTTTATATTCACCTATTTTTATGCACATTTTGGACCAATTGCATTTTAAAAAATGTGTGTTTAACGGAAATGGCAAGATGTGCATTCAAAAAAATGTATGTACACAACTGAATATGCTAAACTTTTTCATTTGATGCGCATAAATTATGATGAAAACACAATTACTGAATAAATTCCAGCATGCGCATCAAAATTGTCAGGTAAATCAGTTTTAACTGATTGTGTAATAAAAATGGTCATTCTGAAATCCCTCAGCCAAAGTCTGTCATCAAAGTGGTTCAGTATTAACATTATTATTATGCTTTCAACACCTTCAAAACTGTCCTGGGGTGCGTTTCCCAAACAACGATGTAACTCGCGGCTGAACTATAATAGCACGATACATTTTTTTGGGAAAAGAACGATGTAGTGACGAGTGTTTGCCAAAACCCGTAGTTTTTCTGTCGCAGATCCATCGCTTGTACCACAGTAATTATAACTAGCGCCAGACGGAATCTGCGGACGTTTTTTGCTATTTCTGTGGAGAAATTTGGTAAAAATCTGCAGATTTCTGGGGAATTATTTTGAGTATCATAACTAAAACCTTAATATGTGAAAGAAAAAATAATACCTTTCTATCTTTTATTTAATGTTTAAAATGTAAATCCAATTAGATTCACTTTATTTGGTAAACAAAGCAAGTCTTTCATATAATATAATATATCTACTAAAAATATTACTGTACAAACTGCATTGTACATAAATCAGATGAACATTTTCATATTAGTCAATAATATCACTGTAATTAATTAAAAAAAATGAATAAATGTAGATTTACACCCATTTACTCAAGTAAATAAACAGAATTAATCATGGGCTAAAAATCTGTAAAAATCTGCAGAATTCTGCACGCGCAGATTCCGTGTGGGCCAAGTTATAACGTAAAACGCCCATAATGATGGTCTAAACAGGGTGGAGTAACTTCTTTAGAGAACAACCCCATCATTCCTTTGTGCAAATTATATTGTTTTACAAAACAACACATTTAAAATAAAATTTAATATTAGTTTTGGTAAAAACATGCACTCGCTTTCCATATTAATTGAAATATATGTAAACGGCTCATATAGGATCTGTATTTTCTTTACAAATATTATTGAGAACATCCCAAATTCTATTCTAAAACATAAAATCACTTACAAAAGCTAACTAATATCATATATAAATCATATAAATAAATAAATAAATGAGGCTATTTATTATAAATATATTTACTTTAATAATAATATTAATCATGATGATGATGATGATGATGATGATGCTTATTATTAAGTAGGATATTGTTTATTTTTATTTTTTTAAAGGTCTACTTTTACAATTTGACCCATGCAAACCACTGCAGAAAGTTCTAACCAACAGTCCATGTCATATACAGTACAGATACTTAATAAATAACCCACTATAAATGTATATATAAATATGTTTTTTATTTTCACAAGCTTTGGAGATGTAACATCAATTTTGCTTTTAAAGCGGCCATGAGGCTGTGTTCAAAATGATATCAATATTTTCAAAGTGCACTGCGAAGGGAGCACAAATGTAAACATGTAGATCGCTAAATCTAAACTCAAAATACTTTGAAAGCAAATTACACCTAAGAGAGATGACCTTAATGCTTTTTTATTTTTAATAATTCCAACTTTGAATGTTAGAATGTTCTAAATCAGGGGGCGTCCAAACCGGTGTCCTGGAGAGTTTAGTTCCCACCTTATTCAAACACACCTGAAGCAGCTCATCAAGCTCTTACAAGATATACTAGAAACTTCCTGGCAGGTGTGTTGAAGCAAGTTGGAGTTAAACTCAGCAGAACACCGGGACCGAGTTTGGACACCTCTGTTCTAAATGAATAGGGCATAGGGGGATAAGTGGGAATAGAACACAGTCAGTGGTGTAGTTTCAATTGCTCAAGTTTGCGACACAGTTTGCAAATGTTCGTTGGAACGATGGATTTGGGAAACGGCTAATCAACAAACTATGTTTGTAACAATGGAACTTGCGACCTTAGTTGGCTAACGATGGTTTTGGGAAACGCACCCCAGAGCAGTTGGATGTTATGATTTTGTTCTCTTTGACTCATTGGATGGAAACACTGCTTTATTCGCAATTGTTACAGCTATTGAAAGGGCTGTTTCAGCCTACATTTGAGTAAAATATGGCACAACTCAAACACTGGGTTAAGCTTTTAAAGTAACAGTAAGGTAACTTACAGATGAGCAATGAACCACTTCCCCCATTGACTCTGCTAGGTTTCTTGTCAAACAGAAATATCCAGATAAGTTGTTTGTGTCTGCATGCAGTACACAGGGGAGATCAGGGGGGGGGGGGGTCTCTGTGCATCAACAACATCATCATCATCTTCCTCTTCTCCCAACTGACCACAACACTGAACATAGCAACTCAGATCATCCTCCATCTCTCTCTCTCTCTCTCCTCCATTCGTTTTTCTCTACCCTCTATCTGTCTCTCCCTCCTACGTCTGACCATCACCATCTTCCATCTGTCTATCCATTTGTTCTATCTGTCCATCTCCATCTCTCCCTCTTCTTCATCTGTATCTCTTCCTCCTCCATCTCTCTCTCCACCCTTCATCTGTTTCTCCCTCTTCCATCTGTCTCTGTCCTCCATTCTCCTCCATCTGTCTCCATCCGTTTCTCCCTCCTCCATCTGTCTCTGCCTCCACATCTGTCTCTCCCTCCTCCATCTGTCTGTCTCTCCATCCTCCTCCATCTGTTCATCTCACTCTCTTCCACCTGTCTATCTCCTTATCAGTCTCTTCATCCTCCGTCTTTCTCTTCCTCCACTATTTCTTTCTCTCCTCTTCATCTGTCTCTCTCATCCATCTCTCCTCCATCTTTCTCCTCCATCTGTCTCTCCCTTTCCTCCATCCGTCTGTATCCTCCCTTTTTCTTTCTCCATCCTCATCCATCTGTTCATCTTTCTCCATCTGTCTCTCTCCTTATCTGCCTCTCCATCCTCCATCTGTTTATTTCTCTCCTCAATTTTTCTATCCTTATTCATTTTCCATCCTCCTCCATCTGGGTCTCCATAGGTCTCTCTCTCTCTCTCTCTCTCTTCTCCATCTATCTCCATCTCCTCAATCTGGCTCTCTACATCCTCCATCTGTAAAAGAGAGAGAGATGGAGAGAAATGTAGACAGATGGAGGAGGATGGAGAGACTGGTGAAAGAAAGAGATTGAGGCTTTCCATCCTCCATCTGTCTACATCTCTCTCTCCCACTCCTCCATCTGTCTCTCTCTCTCTCTCTCTCTCTCGGTCTTACAGTCTCCGCTTCTGCAGGTTAAAGGTCATCTCCCCGTCAGCATTACTTTGCATCAGTCTCTTATATCAGGCTAATGAATGACATCAGCGCTCGCTCTAATGATGTAAGCAGATCTGCATTGTGTGGCTGCAGGGCATGTTGATGCGTAATTGCAAACTGCGTGTGGCATCAGGGTTAAAGAGTTTCCTCAAAACAACAGGTGTGGATGTGAATCACGCAAGGTTGTAGAACTGGCATGCACAGGGGGGACGTGTCCCCAACGATATCCACAAATTACTGAAATGTCCCTACCAATAATTGAATCGACTTCAAAATAAAGTAATGCTCCTTCAACTCTTAACGTACACCAAGTCAAGTTCGCTACAAGATCACCGAAATACTATTAACCAAGGAAGTGCAATGAATCAAAATTCAGTTTCGATTTTGGCCTCCATGATTATGAAATACAATAATCTGAATAAAACAGTTAAATTGCATCACACGCCTCTCTAAACTTCTCTACATTCATACCTGCTCAAAGCCCGACTGCAGTAAAATCATGTACATTGACTTTTGCAGCATGGGCATGATTGTGATTTTTACAGCCTAAACTCACGAGGAAACGCAAGTATTTTATGGTTTGTCAGTTTAGTGGCTAAATCGTACGAATTTGTACGAGTTGAGTCGTATAAAAATGTACGATTTTAAAAAGGAGGCGTGGCACCCATCCCTGCCCCTAAAGCCTGGTTTATACTTCTGCGTCAAGTGATCGGCGTGACCCACGGCACAAGCTTCGCGCTTAGCCGTACATTTATACTTCTGCGCGCTTTCTCTGCAATAGCACTTCCAAAACGCTAGCTGGCAGTAGGTGTTTATATTTCTCTGTGTTGTGTTTCTTCGCTAGTGTTTTGTTTTTTCTTAACACTTCCTTAATGTACAATTCGATCCTTTTGAGGCGGGAACCAAGCACTTTACTCTAGTATGGCTCAAAAACACTGCATTATTCTGTTCATATGGGAAGTGTGACCAAACTTTCGATTCATATTCCCCTTTTCACACGCATACGTGGTAAACTCAGAAAGACTTCCTGTCAAACCCACCCAGATCTAATGATGCATCATGTTTCTATGATTGTAAATTTGCTTGTGCCTTTTGGGAAGATTTGCATTATTGGTATACATTCACCAGCCACTTTATTAGAAATACCTTGCTAGTACTGGGTTGGACGCCCTTTTGCCCTCAAAACTGCCTTAATCCTTCATGGCAAAGATTCAACAAGGTACAGGAAAATTCCTCAGAGATTTTGCTCCATATTGACATGATAGCATCACACAGCTTCTGCAGATTTGTCGGCTGCACATCCATGATGCCAATCTCTCATTCCACCACATCCCAAAGGTGCTCTTTTGGATTGAGATCTGGTGACTGTGGTATGGTTTGGTTCGCTTTTAGGCTTTTGACAGTGGAAATAACCATTGAAGCTTACCGAACCGTAAAGTTCCACTCAGTGGAAACGGGCCATAAGAGATCGAGGGCCCATTTTAAAATAGAATAACATTTCTCAGTAAAAAGTAACGGCCAGTAATTAACAAACAGAAATTATTCAATTCAGATGAAAAATGATGACAAGATTAATTTGATTGATTGTGAATTAAACTTTATTAAATGTTTTTTTTATTAATATTAAAATTAAATCACAAAAATGGCTAATTAACGGTGCGTAGTTTGTGAACTTGTTTTTTTCCATTTGTGTTTTTTTTTCATTTGTGAATTTATGCATTGCTTTAATATATTAAAATATATAATATACTTTAAATAATTTTTTAACATGCAGTTTATTTATTAAATAAATAAATAAAAATAAAACCTAATCTACAGAGAAAAAAAATGAGAATCTAGAGTTTCAATGCCCCATATCTGGAATTGCTTTGGGCTCCCAAATCACTAAGTCCGCCCCTGCTTGCATGTAATTTCAGACCAAATATTCAAAGTAAACACTGTAGGAGGCATGCCACAAGTTGTCACTGTAAGAATATGCAAATATAAAACCAACTTCACCTCAATTAATTAAGGAAGCTTGCAATTTTGTAACAGCCATGCATAGTTGTATTGTTTGTTCAATGAAGTTAAAAACAAAACAAAAAAAACAATGCAATGCATCACGTATAATGTCCGCCCTCACTTTCCTACATCCGACCCAGACATCCATCAGATGCTGGATAGATATCAGTTTTATAAGGCTGTTTATTCGGCGCGTGAATGCGCTTCTGCATCGCGTGTCTAGCAGAGCAGTCTAGCGCAGTTTGGTGACGCAAGGGAGCTATTAATATCACAGGAACGGGATGTACTCACTTCTGCTGCGGGTCACTTGAGGACAAGCACACTAAACATTTTCTGGAGCGCTGCAGCTCTTTTGGTGAGGCTGCGAGAACAGATATATAGGTTAGGTTTGGGTTTTAGAGCAGGTTTTGTCGTGTGGGGGTCAACCGTGGGTCTGTGAGTCTCGCCCACTTCTGAACCCGCTGCACTCAGACCAAAACAACCGTGCAGGGAATGAGCACGCGACGGGGGAGGGGTTTGTTTTCGGTCTGAGGGGATTTTCTTTTTCTTTTTTTTTCTTTCTTAAGTTATGAACAATATGAAAATACAAATCACAGTACAGTATAAAGAAAAAAAAATTAAACAAGAATAAAAAGATATACAAAAAGGGTACATACATTGTCACATATTAAATGATTACACAATATACAAACTCAGTTGTTTTAAAGCCTTTTTTTTACACGATAAAAGTTGTCATGGCAACATATGCAAAATAATTGTTTTGAGTGCATACTATGTGCTGAGGTTAAAGTGAGTGGGCGGAGCTTAAAATAAATTGTGTATTTTGCTTGCTACAGCGCTCTAACTGTTGGAAGCATCTGTACACTGCACAACTTCAGATATTAAACATTCAAATACTAGCCTAGAGCACCATTTAGTGTTAAAACTAGCCTAGAGCATCGTCTGCTGTTTAAAAACTAGCCTAGAGCTCCATTTAATGTTAAAAACTAGTCAAGAGCACCGTCTGTTGTAAAACTTAGCCTAGAGCGCCATCTGCAGTAAA
>CAIGQZ010033189.1:236216-273063 GCA_903798205.1 Danio tinwini
ATATATATATAAATAAATCTAGCATTGCAATGTTTATTATTTTGCGATATGAATACAATTTCACCAGATCTCTCTATTTGGAAAGAATTTATAATGTTAGATTTATTGGGATGATTCCACAGTGGGAGTGTATCTTCAAAAAATCTAATAAACAACCTATAAACTTTTAGGGGTCCCCCGACACATCTTCGATGTGGTCTGTGCTATTTGCAGTGTGTTTCTGTATTTGCATAAGTTGTATTTCCATGCATAATCTATAAATACAATCAAGAAAGACACAATTGAAATAGTGTTTTATCGTTTCACGAGTATTCAAGTACAGTAGCGACGATTAAATTTATACATTTTTATCATTCAGTTAAAGTTACAACTGGTACAATTTGTTATGCCTGAATGCTTTTAAGACAGGGGTGCCCAAACTCGGTCCTGAAGGGCCAGTGTCCTACATAGTTTAGCTCCTTCCAGGCAGGTGTGTTGAAGGAAGTTGAAGCATACCTAGAAAGAGCTTGATTTGCTGGTTCAGGTGTGTTTAATTGGAGTTGAAAATAAAATATGTAGGACACCGGCCCTCCAGGACCGAGATCGGGCACCCCTGTTTTAAGGTCATTATACAAATTACAGGCACAAAAACACATGCAAATGATGAAGTATAATACAAACTCAACATTGCATATCCTGTGACGTGACTATTACGAAGGATCATATTGCGATATCGATACTGAAACGATATATTGTGCAGCCCTAGTCGGGATGCATTACCAAAATATTATTAGCACACTTCGTCTTGGATGTCTATCAGCATTTATTGCCACTATGAATTGGCAGGATTACCCAAAAAGTTAATTTAACATGTATTATTTTCATCCGTAGCATTGCTTGACCAGATTTCCAACATAAATGTAATATAATATGTTTATTATATGCAACTTAGCTTTGATGTACTGTAGGTGGGCGTGTCGTCTACAACATTGCTGTTTCTTATAGCTTTTACTTTGCTTAATAATAGGTTTGGTGTTTTACAGTGTATATGTAATGACATGTTTATGTCAGAACACACTACCACCTTGCATTCAGACATATTGTTCTGTAAAGCTTCAGCAGCACAGTGCTTGCATGTCTAGTTTTGTGTTGACATGTCAAAGTAAGTCATTTAGAGCTGATAAACAGCACAATTGACTGTTTGTTTATAGTGTACCTTTAAAACCTTCCTCACTTCCTGCCTTTCAGTTGGGTTATTCTCCAAAGTTGCAGACTTCGGATTGGGTTTCACTGTATAGACATCGGTCTGCGATTGGACCATGATTCAGTTAAACAATGAATGTTCCATCTCATTTGTTTTGGTAATCAGAGAATGTGGGTCATTTGAGTTCAGCAACCCAGGCTCAGCCAACCTGCTCCATTCTGGGTGCCTTTCTTAGGCACTCAGCAGATTTTCCACCAGTCTCTACCAATTGAGCACTGAGAGCATGGATCTTTCTCTCAGCAACACACTGCTTTTGAATGGAAGAGGGAACACGGAGTTATGAAAACAAACTCATGCAGCCAAGAGTACCGAAGACCTCATTTGACTTCAGCAAACGCCCAGAATTCCCTGCTGGTTCTGGTTTGAACCCTGCTTTGGATCATTTTTCTTAATCCTGCTGGAATTGGGCACAGGGTTGCATTCAGCTTAGAAAGCCATTGTCACCTATACTATCATTATAATATAAACTGGCTTTCCTGCATGTGCACAGATGCAGTCACACTAGTCGAGCTGCTTCATAAAAATGATTAGTAATTCCTGAAATATGCAACAGGTCTTGATGTGGCTCTTTTTGTTAGCATTCTTCCCTCATGCCAACTTGGGAATGAAATGTTTTATTATTATTATTTTTATTTTTTTTTTTGCAAAAGACTTTGTGCCTTTTGGTTGAATGAGTAGTTCTAAGGTAAAGGAGGAGGGACCAAACCGTCACAAGTGCAAGCTTGCTGGAAGAAGGTGTTTTATGATAGAGCTGGAGCAGATGTCATGATCAAACGGCACAGAAATGCTGCTTAATGCTTTGATATGCACTGCAGCAGATGCAGTTAAATCAGTGATGCTCTTAGATGGAAGGAACTTTGCATTTCTGAAGACTATACAATATTGAATCAGTAGAGATAGCTATCAGCACAGAGTCATTTACTTATTTATCTTCCCAAGTATTTTTTAGTAGCTCACATAACTTCGTAAAGCATTTGTTTGCAGATCGAAATTGCACTTTTTCCATCTCGGTAACTCTCTTAAACCACATACGTCTGCCAAGCCAACAATTTTAGGTTCTGGATCCATTTGTGGATTTGTTTTCTTTTTAAAGAAAGGCTATCTATTGTAAGTTCTAGCCCTCAGTCATTCTGTGGTAACCTGCGGTTGCAGAGTGTCCCTCTCTGAGATAAGTCTGGTAAAACAACCCTCTTGTGACCTTTCGAGAGGACACTTTTAGTTTATTCTGACTGTAGTCTCTTGTCTGGGTTCTTACTGAACTGTAATCTCCACTTTGTTAGGGTTTATAGTCAAGTTAAGATTAAATCTTGGCCCAGGAGAAGATCAAGCATAATATTTGACAGATGTTTTATGGCTATGCACAGTCTCAAGGCAAAAAAAAGGAGGACACAGTAAAGTTGGAGAGGGTAGAAAGAAAGGGAAAGATTCCAACCAGCATGTGGGCCCATTAATCATCTTTATAAACCCAGAAGGACAGATTCAGAGAGATGCTTGGTTTGCATGAGTTGTTAACTGTAATGGTGCACAATATGACAATTTATTAGCATTGTTTTTTACTTTATTAGATCGCAGTCGACTTTCAATGAGAAAAGGAAGCTGTGGTAGGCTTGCATGCAGATGAAGTGGGTGTGGGGCCCATCAGGGAACAAAAAAAATAAAGATTATGATTAAACCTGCAAGTTTCAGTTCAGGGAGAGGAAGTGACATGGCATGCAGTAACTACTAAGGCCTGGGCTCTGACGTACTTTGGCTGGGACATGATGTCCTTTCGGGGCATGTGACTTTTCTCATAAGTGTAGTTCCTCTGAAAGTGTTTTGCATGCACTACCTGACCTGCAGAGTTATGGCTCAAAGTGAAACTGCTGTAGTATTGCTAGATACGTAGTATTTGATTCCTACACTTTTAAAAGATCTAGTGTGATTCAGCAAGTCATTGTTGTCCGTTTAGCGTTTTAAGATTATTTGGGTTTTAACTTTAACTCCACTGCATTGGTCCATAATGTTGATACCCTCAAAATGTAATCTCAGCACATCTTTCATTCATTCATTTTGTTTTTAGCTCAGTCCCTTTATTAATCCGGGGTTGCCACAGCAGAATGTACCACCAACTTATCCAGCATATGTTTTATGCAGCGGATACCCTTCCAGCTGCAACCTATCACTGGGAAACACCCATACACACTCATTAGCGCATCTTTCATTATATTAAAAAAGACAAGATTATACTAAAATGTAGGAAATGGGTGCAAACTGTGGAGGGTTTAAAGTTTATGAGAACCCGAAGTTGCCAGGACTTTTTACCCAGTATGTTGATGTACCTCCAACTGAAATGGAATATTGAGTAGGGGGCGGGTCTTTCTTTTTGCACATCATTTACTTATAGCAAACTAACTGTAAGAGGGGCGTGATGAAGTGAAGTGCCATATTGTTCTGTTCACTCTATTGAAAAATGAATTACTCCCCAAGATCCTGTTGACTGACTTCAAATTTTCCTACAACTAGTTTGCATTAAACGAACACACTTTCCAAATAATATGGTTTAAATCTTTAAGGTATGGCATTAGCCAGACTTGTTAGCCTTCTCATCTGATACTTTTTAAAAGTCAATGCTAAATTTAAAACAATTCCCACTTTATATTACAGGTCTTTCGGCTGATTTATACTTCTGTGTCAAGCGCATGTGTATGGTGCAGCGCAGCCTTTGCACAGTCCCATAGTACCTCTCATATCGTAGCACATGCACCTCAAAAAAAATGTAGCTCTGGGATTGGTCTGTTTGGTAGCAGTGATAAGCATGGGCGTTGCTGAGAGCTGTGAGCCCGATGGAGCGAGTGTTTACAAGTTTCGAGTTCCGTGAAGAAGCTCCAGATGAAAACTTTTGTTTTTTTTTTGTTTACTTTATGATTAAAGTTGTTGCACGTCCCCCGGTTCTCGTCTTGAAATAAGTGAGTTTTAGCTACTTCTAGCGTTCAGAAAAAACAAAACGCCCACAAACTTGACACAGAGGAACAAACACCTACTGCCAGCTAGTGTTTCAGAAGTGTTATTGCAGAGCAACACAAACAGCACACAGAAGTATAAATGCACGACTACGCGCAAGGCATGCGCCGTTGGTCCTGCCGATCACTCAACGCAGAAGTATAAATCAACCTTTTAACTAATATGTACTTGCACTGCAATGAATCATTCTTTACATTGCATTTGTATAAATACATGGTTTACATTGTACGTATGCTTGATTAAATACCTGTATGCATTTACATCTGTAATACATTCTTGTAATAACATAACACTGTTGGCATCCCTTACACCTTAACCCACCCATACCACCAAACCATTCCCTTACTCTTAATAGCACCAGAAGTGTTCTGCAATACATTATGAACACATTAAAGTACACTGTACTTATATTTTGTTGCAAGTACATAGTAGTTAAGGCCACTTAAAATAAAGCAGGGGAAAAAAAAAGTTCATTAGGTTCACAAATTGCTTTTAAACTGTAAAACCATGATAGGCCCTCGTGATCGGAATGGGTACATGTGGCCCCCTGGTTCGGGGTTAATCTCCCTCACCCTATAATCTAATCTGCTCCCTGTACAACTCCATAAATGTCATCTGGACCCCATTTCTAGGCTCATTATCCTGATTGGGATACTCAATACCTGTAATGCTAGTCCTTTTACTCATGGGAATATCTCCAGGGAAGTGGAGGGGCACGTTACCACACCAAGCCACTAAGTACTTGAGAGAGTCTTGAATATTGATAGCACGCCTCAGATCACACTGTTGCATGATGTGCTGCGCAAGGGAGATTAAAAGAGATCACCTCCAAGACCTCAGAGGTTTTTGTAATCCTTTACCGCATTGAGATGGTAAGCACGAGACGTGGGATGTAGAAGATGCGGTACATAAATTGCTCATTGTGCTGAGTGGCTTGCTGAAGAGGAGGGGAACACAGCAGGTTGAGGGTCTAAGGTTACTAGACAGCTTTGTCTGATCTCCTGCAAGTATGAGGAGGCGGGGTTTGAAATGCTATAGAGAATAGCAGGACAGATTTTGTCACAAATTGATGAGCAAGATTGGCTAAAGCAGCTTTGTTGGGGGAAGGATGCTAATAAGTACATTGGACCACCAGAGACAGGATGGGCTATTTTCAAACAGATAAACTTGCAGTTATCAAATAATTTAACGAGATTGTTCAAATTAAAACATTTAATTTTGAAATCACCTGCTCAGCATGCTGTATGACCTATTGTCCACTGCTTGACTATGGGTAGGGTCAACAGAAAAGGTTATTCTGCGGTTTTGTGTGGCTTGTACCCATTAACTTCACATCACCAGCAGCACCCCTCTTTAACGTACACACAAACAAAGCCCATAATTGCATATTTCACAGCTGGTTAGGTTTTTTGTTTTCCCTGTGAACCCTTATGTGCCTCTTTGTATTGTGTAAGAGCCCCAGGATTGCACACAGTAGTAGGACTAAAGCAGTGTAAGTGGACAAATGTTCTCATTTGAACAATAGATCAGACAGTTGGTTCAAGTGCGAGTTAAAGCAGCAAGTTCCTTGAAAACCCTCCTCCCACATTAATAGCATATACATGCAAAATTAAACCGACTCGTCAGCCTTTTTTCTTTCCTCTGCACTGGGTTATTTACAGATGTTACATCCTGTGCAGTCATCCTGCCTGTCTGTCAGGTGGAAGGTTTTAGAGGATGGGTGGGACTTGGGCACTTCTGCCTTGTGGCACAGTGCCATGGCTGGCTAGGGTGGGGCTGGGCGCAGTGTGAGGGTGATCCCTTCACTGCAGGGATTCTGCTCTCTCTGACTAAACCGTTTTCCACTCCACACCCCTGGCCTGATACATTGCAACTAGGATCTATGTTAGATGCCAGGAGTGCCTGGGCTTGGCTGACCCACTTGCAATTCAGGAAACACACATGCTAGTTATAATCAGTTTTATAGGTGCACCTATACAATGTTTTCAGAAAGATTAGCACAAAATAAAGTAAAAAAAGAATATTAGTTATAATAGGAATTGTGCCATTACTATTTAGTACAGCATCTAAATAGCTATTTTATGTCTCCAGGACTAATATACATCGAAAAATATATCATATTTGCTGTGGATATTGTGTTAAGTCCATTGTCGCCAATATCCAAGATTGCCCCTATTCGGTCCACTTAGCATTTTTTTTTTCAGATATGGTGAATTCTTCTGTGTAAAAGGTAGAAACCATGCACTGGTGCATTTCTCTCACTCGAACATGATAGGCTGAAGTGCTAAAGCCCCTGGGTGTTTCATCATGCGCTCAACCGCCCTTTTGTAGTCATCCATCTCTCCTGAAGCAGCCCTCACTGACGGGCATACAGCTCTCTTATTTCTCTTTCATATGAAGTAAAGCATAGAGTTTATTTGGCTTCCATAAGAACCATAAAACAACTCAGACTTCATACATTTAAGCAAGTCAGACATCGCTAACTCACCAAAGAGTCTGTATTAGACCACAGCTTCCTATAAGCACATTTTATACTCTGCTGAACTTATGTATACTTTTAGTAAGCTTTGGCAGAGCCTTATAAAAGCCAGTCTGTTCCTACCTAACCATCCCCCAATTGCCCTGTGTCCTTTCCATCCACCCACCCGTTAGGGTGTAAGGTGAAGAACTGCTGAAGCGTTGTATAGTTTGAGCTCTTTTGCTTTCTTACATTTACTATGCATGGGTGTCGATTTCTCTGTGCAGGAAGAAGGGGATCTGGAGCTAGTGTGGAGCTGTATTTTCAGCTTCCTGAAGCATGAGCTGGTGGCTTAGGGTCTCACGCAAACTCCATGTGAGGCGCTAACACTGCAATTTGTGGGCATTGATGTACTGTATGGAAAGGCAGAAGTGTGGGGGTGGGTACAGGGTGGGATCCGTTGTCAAAGCCCTGCATTGATGTAGGTCACTTGGTCAGCTGCATCTGCTGGCAATCTGATGTGGTAACTCTGCAGTTGCAAAAGGGTTTTGCATGCATTTGGGTTTGCAAGTTTGTGGGAGAAAGAAGTTGTTCTCTGCGTGTCAGAACCTTGTTTAGCCTCCCAGGCTTTTATATTGACATTAGCTTTTGCCAGTGATATGTTTGACCCCTTACTGTCTAATAAATCTGTATATGTTAAGGAACTTGGCCTGTGTGCTCTTCCAGGCGTGGCTACAGGATGAAAAGGATCATTCAGTGGACCGTAATGGGGGAAGGGATGGTCAGGCAGTTTCACATTAAATTATCTCACTGTCTGTAGTGTCTACTCAAGGTAAATCTTCAGACTAAATGTTTTTAGTGCATAGTTTTCCTGTAAATTAATGTCGGAAGAAACAGATTGATTTTCTAAAGAGGAAAAGTCATAATTAGCCTTCATTAACATTCTGTTATTCATTTAATTTAGGCATGTTTGAAAGTATAAAAATATAAATTTAACTGACATACAGCAGGCTTTGTGTCTGTACATGAGTGTCAAAGTTGTGGGTGACCCCATCCACCTGTTCTCGCCTGTTGCTGCTCATAGGCTTATGGCTACAGCTGTCTTAATGTCCTCTGTAATATGTAAATAATTATGCTGAGTTGCAAAACAATCCAAGTGACCTAGATAGGCCAGGACCTGCAGGAAGGTCCATTCCAAGGCTGCAGTGATGAGAAGGGCAATGTTGTGAACTGCGCTTTTCATAAGGTGGGAAAACAGAGGGGAGGGGACATAAATCTGCAGCAGTTGTGGCTGCTTCCTAATATAATGTGCCTTAGACTGTGTGTGCACATGTGCTGTGAAGACTGGGAGGAGTGAGTTATGTCTACTAGGCTTTGAAAACTTGATTGAAATGCCTGATGGTGAAGGCTCTCTCGTCAGACACAAGGCCAGTGCTATTGTTCACATTTCTCAACACCATTAAAACCCTGGGAGGAGATGTGCAATGGAAAGATTTTAAGCATTAGTAACCTACGACAAAAGAAAATAATAAATTAAACAGTTGCTTTTGTCACAGTGACTCCTGACAAGTCTGGTCCAGTCCTAATCGTTGCACCTGACGTAGCCATAATGTCTTTGTTACACCCACATCCAGCATTAATCCTCAATTTCTTCAACTCACTGGCACAAACAGAGTACTAAAAGCTTGATTTGACTCACCAAGTCTCAATGTGGCTGCACCCCCTCCCTCCATTAGAACTCACATTCATGTGTTGTACTTTGTCTTTTGTTCCACTCACACGCCAGTTTCTAAATGCTGTGATCTGGGTCAAACCACTAGGACTTTTTTTGCTCTGTAAGCAATCTGCTCACTAGACCTTCACAAGATTAGTATGATTTTGTGTCTAATGCAGATATGATGATAATTTGCTAAATTGCCCACAACTATAACATAAGTCCAAGCTATGCTTGTTCCAGACTTTGAGGTTTCTGGTCTCCATGGTGTGTTGCAGTCTCAATGAACTCACTTCTTGGCATCCTCAGTTGGATGGAGGGCGTGACCCAGATCTTTCTCCCAATTTGGATGCTGATGAAATTGCACCCACTCCCAAAATTCTGTGCTCCTATGGGGTAGTGATGAGGTCATCTCGACAAACATCTCAGTCCTGGCAGAAAGGGAAAGCAAGGTTATTGGCAGAAATTGCCAAGTTTGCTGTGCTTGAGACAAGCTGAGAACTTTCTTGCAGACTGTTTAGGAAAAACTTGGATCTGTGTCTCCAATATCCCAAAGCAGTCTTGTTATTTACATTGAGGGCTCAAGTTAGCCGACTTGTGCATGACCCACCAGAAATAAATTACAACCTGCTGGTAAGTGTGCTGCAACTACCTTTGTGGTGCTATTTTGGAGATCAGGCATCTTGTGGTTTTCCACAGATAACAAATCAGAGTAAGTGGTAGACTAGAGGCTAGTACATAGTGTGCCTCAGATTCAGAACATCTGATCTAATCGGGATCACCATCTGCAACATCAGGATCTAATACTTATGATATTGCAAGCATCGTGTCTCGGTCTAGTTTACATCTGCATTTGTTGTATCGTTTTTGCTTTGCCTCTGGCTAAAAGGTAACTTAAGGCACTGTCTGCCAGATTCTTGGCCAACATATCTTGCAAAACAAGAACAAAATTCACAAAAACCTTTTAGATCTTTATGGGTACAAATAGGCCTTTTATACTAATCTAAGATCGGTTTCCACGGTCCTCATCCTGACCTTAATTACTCCCAGTCAACATGAACAAATAGCACAGAGTTTCTTGTATGTACCTTGGTGTCTGGAAAATGAATGGAAGGTAGTGAATGTAAAACGACCTTACTAAAACCTGCACTTGGTTTGATTTCTAGAAAAGCTTATTTCAAAGCATGTTCTTGGTCATCAAGTGTGTATAGCCCTTGAGCAAGCCTAGAGAATACACTTTAGGCTCGTAGTTATAAAAGACTTTTAAGACCTCCCACTGGAGGTCCTCACTGTCTGTCCTGATGTCTGCCTGCCTTTTTCATGCAGTGTCTGGCTGCCTCCATTCCTACGTCTCTGCCTGCGTAAGTGGCCTCATGGTTGAAGAAACCTGAGGTATTTTATCTCACCACACAGAGATGCTGGTAGCTCTTGTTGGAACAGGTGAGCGACACAAAGTCTCCTGGATCGACATTCAGTCTGCATTTGTGTTGCTCAGATAGTGGCCTGATCAGATGTGTGGCGTAGACTCTTCCCCTCAAAAGACCCATTTCTACTGTTTTCTACATAGTCTGAATTTGTTCTTTATTCTGGCCCTCTATGAAATGAACTCCTTGATTTGTGTTATGTTATCGTACTTAAGGGATGAGCATAAGTTTATTTGCTGACCCAGTGGCCCCAAAAGGGAACAGTTATGCAAGGCTGATGTCTGTGACATAATGGTATCGCCTCTGAAGGGAAACACTGTTGCATGGCTACCTTCTCTATGGGATGTCCGTACTAGCAACTGTGATGTAACTGGGTAAACGGGTAACTGGGTCACTGTGTTCGTTAACATGGAGGTCATATCTAAAGCTACTCTAATTAACAACCCTGTTGTGAAAAGACATGGGTACACACAGAGCCAGTTGCACCACACCAGAGAGGGTGTAGCCTATCAGTATGATGACATGCCAGTGCCAATGACATGCAAATGGCTTAAAAAAAATCTAATTTAGTTGCCATGCTTCAAAGCTGCACAAAAATAAACAGCAAGAGACTAAAGTTCTGTTTATAAACACGTTTTGTCAAAGGCATTTGCTTGAACAACATGATGGTCGTTTCAGAATTGAGTCCTTGTATCACTATATTTTAAATCGCTGTATATACACAACGAGGAAGTGTCCGCAGTTTGTGTGTATGGCTGTTGACGTACTAGACAGAGGCACAATAACTTCCATCTGTTATGAAACTGCCACACGCAGGACAACGCGACCTTTTTACATAAGCCTACTTCAGAGCCACGTCAAATGTGTCCTCATTGGTGATGATAATATTCCTGGAAACGATTCCAGCTTGACCTCTTAGTCATGGTCGCAGTACAAACAGAATTTTTTTATATGCGATACGTCAGAATAGTCATGTCTTTTAATGATACTTTGATTGTATTTTTTAAATAATAAATGCTAATGTTCTGCTCCATTTGGAGTGAACTTTTGTGTGTCTAAAACACTCATATAACATGACCACAAGGTGTGACAACTTGAGATTAGACTCCTACGCATTGTAGTCACTTTTTACACTATTCACACCTTTAAGGCTTGCCCCAGTTTGTGAAATATTCATACTATTGCTACTCTTATTCTTTGCTGCAAAGCTGCTCACCATTTTATCCCCAACTCATAACTCATGCTTTACAACCTCAAGTTCCCACAGACTCTTTCGCGTATTAATTAGACTGTAAATTACAGGTTGGCTTCTGTAGTCGCTGAAGGCAGAATCTTAAACTGTCTACCGCTCTTGTTCCATTCCTACAGTGCTAATGTTAGATCTTGAGTATTTTTGTTTATACGCCACAATCATGACTAGATCCAGGATGTTTAAAACGAGGTCAAACAACAGTGACCCTCTCAGATTAATTCTTGTGGGTGTGGCACGTTTGGTGGATTTAAATTGTGGCTTTATGTACTGTTTGGATGGGCTTGAATATATGTGTGTGGCAAATGAGTATCAGAGGATGCGTTTTTTTGCAGCAATGCAAGCGCCAAGATGTTATTTGCTTTACTTAGGAGTGGGAATGAGTGTTTGTGTGTGAGTAACTTTCACGTGGACATGTGTGGGAGGATATAATGTGTGAAGCGTACAAGCAAACCTACATAGATATTTTTATGAACACAAAGCTCATTCACACATTCTTGTATTTTCGTGTGACATGGCTGCATGTGAGGTGCGTCTGTTATCACATAGTAGGTTTTCTTTGTTTGATGGTGTTAGCAGGTCTGTCTGAAAGTGAGTGACAGGTCGAAGATTTAGACTCGGGGAGTCTAGACTTGCTCTGCCTGCTGTTTCTCTCGCTTTCTCAAATGTTTTATAGTAGGGGGAAGGGACCCCAGCAAAGCTGTCGTCCCACACATAAATTTGGCATCACGTATACATTTCGTTTGAAGTTTGTTTTCCATCGGGGCCTTAAGGGGAAACCACAAAACAAAGGCAGCAGCAAAAAGCTGTCTGGATCTCTGTGTACTTTGCCTGTTCTGTCTAATTTAACTGAGTAATGACTGAAGTCTGGCTCGTTCTTTGCCTTTTCAAAAATTATGAAAACTGCAGACACATTCTAACCTATACGCTATTCAACGGTGGTTTCAAGACCATTGTGGTGGTGCAGGAAAAACAGCTGTTGAAAAGCTGGTAAAATAAGTAGAGCTGTTCTCACATTCATGGGGGAAGACAACCAATGAAATGGAACTAAAACACAAGCCGTATCTGACATGTGGGCCCTGTGTGCACAAAGAAAAAAAAAAAAGGGCGTTGGTACTGCATCAGCTTGTCTCGCACGAAACTGCAGGGAAACCACACTGAGATATATGGTCCCATCTGGCTTTGGGTAGATTTGTGTCAGAGCCCACTTTTATTGCCTGAAGGGGAAGGGGTAGGGTATGATTTCCCATGCTTTTGGCTCACTGCTAGTTGTGTTCGAGTACAAGCTGGGGCAGGGTACTATAGTAAAGACCATTAACCTGCTTAATTAAACTCGCTGTCTGGCTCTGCAACATGTGGCGGTGATGAAGGTAGGGTGGGAGGGGAAGAAAAAATGCTTTGCTAGGCTGCTTGGAGATGTGTGCCAGTTCCACATAAACCAGCGAGTATGTGTTTGTGTGTCCATCAGTTATCTCAATAATGAGTCAGAAAATCCCATAAGCCTCTTTTGGAGCAGTCAAAGTGATACATGTCCCCCTAGTATTCTCATGATTCTCCAATTAGCATGATGCAATGCTTACTGGGCTGGAACATATGGTTCATTTTTAATGCAGTGCATACTTGGTTTAATGTGTGGGCTTTTCACTCAGCTTAGCGACTGAAAAAAAAAAACTTTTTTGGAGACTTTTGCTTCTATAGGAGAGGATTAGCACGCTCTCTTGAGCCGCTTCTAAATAGTTGTGCCACATCAGGTCTTTCACGTCTGGTTAAAGACTGCTCATTTTGGGATTTAAAAGCCAACCACGGAAGGTAAACCCCCTGCGTGACCTGGATCTGAATGGGTTGGGTCATTCACCTTTGTTTTAAATGTGAACTGATCTAGATTGTACGGCGGTTTAGCTGATGTAGTGTGTGACTTTGGATTCTGTGGGACCTGGGGGTTTTTCAGGTACTCCTTTTCTTCGCTGAATGCTATGTGTTAGCATAGCAAGACAAACCACAGAACTGGTTCAAGATCTGTGTGAAAGAGCATATTATACAAATGAAGCATGTCGGCACGGGCCTAATGGGGGCCATGTAGAATAAAACAGGCCACAGTAGGACTTTGTGCTGAAAGAGTTCATTGTTCACATAAGGGCTGGGAAAAAAAAGGACTAGGTTCACATCAGTTGGCACCACCGGCCCCATTTAATCACTGTTAGTGGTGCATGGTGGTGTTTATGATGTGGTCTCCTTAACACCTTGTTTTTTACCCTTTCAAAAACTAATTCAATGCTAATCAAATGCTCCCAAGTACAGCTGCAACTTCTCAATTGTTGATGCTTTTATAGCTTCAGTGACCCTTATGTTTCAAAAACGTCTGTACAGTGATGAGCGTGTGTAGTAAATACTAACGGCTGTGTGTTCTGCTTTCTGTGTGTTTGTCGCAGGAGAGCGCCCCTTTCCCTGCACCTGGCCTGACTGCAGTAAGAAGTTTGCTCGCTCTGATGAGCTGGCACGGCACTATCGCACCCATACGGGTGAGAAGAAGTTTGGCTGCCCCCTGTGCGACAAGCGATTCATGCGGAGCGACCACCTGATGAAACATGCACGCCGTCACTCCGACTTCCAGCCAGCCATGCTGAAGAGGCAGCACGGTGGAGGAAACGCCACAGTCTCGAGCAGCATGCGTCCTGGCTCCCTCAGCGATTACAGTCGATCCGACGCCTCGAGCCCCACCCTTAGCCCTGCCCTAAGCCCAGCCAACTCGCCTTAACCTGGCCGCACTTTCAGCCCACAGCGCCTGGGTCTCCAGGCTGATTTTTATTTTCTTCTCTATCCATCTTTTTCTTTTCCCAAAAAAATTGCTGGCGTAACAAGCGCCTAGGCTAAACCCTGTCGCTTGCTGTGGTGTACTGTACTGTACATAACTGCTTCTTGTAGTGCAATTTTCTTGTGCAACCCTTAAAAGAGGAAAAATACACAAAAAGAAAATGCCTTTCCCACATGGCAATATTTACATGATGTACCATATGTCTGTATTTTTATAGCATCTGACCACAGCCTCTTTCCATTATGTTCTTTTGCTGTTTCTTTCATATACACCCACTCTCTTCAAGTGAACTTAACAGTTGAAAGGTTTGGCAGGTAAAGATGTTCCTTTTTTATTTTGTTTTATTTAAAACGGGTGAGGGAGAGGGGCCCACATACACCTCAGGATTCAGAACAGTTTTTTCTCCTTTAATACTCACATTGACTGCACAATACAAGCATCACTTTACTCTGAAATTCAACAGAGGTTGAATTTTGCGCCCTGCTCAGGGATGGCCTTGTTAGCTTGAAAGAATGAACATGATGAAGATAAACATACATTAAGAGACAGCCTTACACCTGGACAAAAGGAAACTTTGCACTCTTTTTTTGGGGTTGGTTGGTATTTACATCAGGGGAAGCAAATTCTGGGTCAATCATACTCTATATTATTGTTATTGTTTTTGTAAATCGGTCTTTTAAAGAGTGTCAGAATCAATCGCTAGATACGAATGATCGTGGGGGTAATTCTGTTTTGAATGACTGGAAGTGACTTTATTTGCGACATTGCGATAACCCTGTACTCGCACACTCACACGCAGTCAGAACTGTGCTGGCCTGGGTCCATGTTTGAAAGGGAATCTTCTTAATATAGCATGAATGTCATGATCGGTCCTCTTTTACATGCTTGAGCCGCCCGATGAAGAGAACAGACAGGACCACTTCTCTCAGTGGACTAAGCTAAGCTCCCCTCAAATTTGGAGGCTGAAGTTTCAAAGCAGCTGTTTCCTCAATAAAAACAGCACATTCATCAACTTCAGGGTTTTTCACTACAGTACGACATTCAAAAGGGACTCTTGTGGACTTACGTCTACTTCAGACTCAAAGATAAAAAAAAAAATAAGCACATGAGCAGAATCCACCAAAGACCAAGGTGTGAATGAGAGAACAGAGAGGTTTTTTTACTCTCTCCAGAGGAAGACGAGGGGGGAGGGAGGGATGTTGGCATTCTCTCAGGTAACAGCAGAAGTCCTGGCCCTTTGCCCTCCGCAGAGCTCCATCTGCAGAGGCCCTCCACTTAGGAAACTGCATCATCCTACACAGGGCTATTCATAGCACACTAGCCGGGGAGACGAGAGCCATTAGAGCAGAGTTTTACGCACTCTGTCTCGCTCACTCTTGCTGATGAGAAGAAGTGGGCGTAAGAGAGAGATGGATGGAGGGCCAGAGAGAGAAAAAAAAACAAGTTTGAAAGAACAAGATAAGAAACCCACACCATCCCAAGCTGCCATGCAACAAATTGCGAAGTCAAAAATTGCAGCCATATTTGAGTTAAATCATTGCGCTTGGCTAGGATTGATATATAAATTCAGTGACTCACCTAATATCATTATGTACATAAGATGTAATGGGTTGCGTTTTCAGGAAGCATTGTAAGCACAAGTATGGCGTCAATGGTCAATATGTACTTAGGGCGTACTCACACTATGTACAGTGGCCTTGAACCGGGCCAAAGCAAGTTGGCGGGCGTACCCCCTCCCGTCTTCCCCGATGGCCACTCACATTACATTCGGGCCTGGGGACGCTTACGTCAACGATGATGCGCTGTTCAGTAAGCGCTCTCGCTCAGCACAGGGGAGATTTCTTTAGATATATCGTTTAAGTCGTTTGATATGCAGTGACATGCAGTCAAATAGTTTGCCGAACAGATCAGCCACTTTTGACGCTCATAAACAATCATAAAGTACCCATGCTGCAGGAATTAGGAGGTTTGCTGAAGGCAAAACTAGTGCAGTGAGGGTTTGCGTCTTTAATAAACTTAGACAATTTTGCATTCATTGAACAGTACGAGTGATACGAAACAGTCCCTTAAAAGTCACGTCTTGCTTTCAGTTTTGGGCTCAGGCGTGGTACTCTTGTGTGTGAGTGCAAGATGCACCCAAGTGAACCGCAGTCTGGCCCACCTCTTCCAACTGGGCCAGGGCCGGCCAAGTAAACCGTGCCTAAGCCCGATTCAGAGCACTCACACTTCTCAAACGATCCAGGAAACGGGCCAGGGCATGGTTTGAATAGCATAGTGTGAGTACGCCCTTAGGCTTACAATGGTTTCAAAGAGCATAGCCTTGAATGATATAGTAAGTAGCCAACACCAGTTATGTCACCAGTATCAAATATTGTCTGAATAATCAGCTTGGCCTATATATTAGTTTGCCAGATATGGTTGTTAAAAGGACTAATCTCAAAATGGACAAACATCAGCTGAATATTAAGCTGCGTTTTCCAAAAGCCAGTGATCTCTCGAAATCAATTTAGGCAAGAAATTTAGGAAATAGAACATTATTTTGCTTTAGAAGATACTGGGTGTGCCTCAATCAGCTTCCTTGTTTAGTAGTCAGTGCACTGATGAGTGAGTCAGCCATTTTAAGTGCCATCTCAAATTGCTAAATTCTTCCAGTACACTGAACTGTTCACTCCCTAAAATGCATCAAGAAAATCATCGATGCACACACTATGCTACCATTATATTAGGTCAAAATTGCTAAAAAGATTTAGACTTAACATGAACAAACATGGGTGACATGATGGCTTATTGGTTAGCACCGTCACCTCACAGCAAGTAGGTCGCTGGTTTGAGTTCCGGCTTGGTCAGTTAGAATTTCTGTGTGGAGTTTGGTGTACTCCGGGTACTCTAGTTTCCACCAGAGTCCAAAGACTTGCAGTGTAGGTGAACTGAATAAAATAAATTGGCCATGGTGTATGAGTGTGTATGGATGTTTCCCATTACCGGGTTACAGCTGGAAGGGCATCTGCTGTGTAAAACATATGCTGGATAAGTTGGCAGTGACCCCTGATGAATAAAGGAACTAAGCCAAAAGGAAGATGAATGAACAAACATAGTTTGACAGGCAAAGAACAATCCTAGCAAACATTCATGTACAATGCCAAATTCATGTACATAACTGATCCACAACCTCGGGAGTTGATTGAGATGCAGCCACTGTCATTGGCAGATACTATTAAAATGACCAAATATAAGCAGACTACTTGACCTGGCCTATATATTTTTTTATCATCATCATGGCCAAGAGTCCCATCAAATTGCCAGATTAACTCCTCTTAACAACATAAGAGTCGATCACTAATTAGGTCACAGATTTACAACTCAAAGTAACCTAGATTATCAGAATGTCTGTGATCAGGTCAGGCTCACCTTGTGTTGAGGAGAGCAACAGGCCTTTATGTGAACAAAGAGCACTATCTGCAGGAGGCAGGAAAGAGGGGGTTGGCCCACAGCGAGACAGATAACGACTGAGGCTTTATCAGGAGCCGAGCACTCCAGCAGAAGAAACACCCAGTCAGCTCCCTCTCTCCCTCCCTTCTGCTCTACTCCTCTCTCACCCGCCAACAGCATCCCATAATGCATTTCTGGAGCTTAAAGACGGAAAACGGCCTCGTCTGATTGGATGGCATCCAAGCAGCCAACTAAGGGGGTGTAATAGAGGAAGTTAAAGCCCAAATCATAACAGCTAACAGACAATAGGCATGATATGTTTCCAAATCAGGAGTTGAGCATGTTGGGAATTTTCAAATTAGACCCCCCCCCCATCCCTCTCCCCTCAACTTCTCAGACAAGATCAGTCCTACTTTATTCACAAGCACAGGGAAACAATTGCACACCTTTTACCGTTGAAGACCACTGATTCATCAGTGTGACAGACCACTCATTACCTCAATAAACAGCTGCTTTCAAACTTGACTCTCGTTAAAAAACAGGGGCTTTAGGCATTACTACTCGGTTTGTACATATTCATGTATACACATATCAACTGAACAATGACTTTGCCGTCCGTTGTGGGCATGACGGCTCACCGTGAGAAACTGTCGACCAGGCCTTACTCGCTTAGGCGAAAGGCATACTGAGGCATCGCTATCAAAACTACTGTGGCGCTGCTGCCTCAATCCACTGTCTCACTTTCCCATACATGCCAAGGTGACACTTTTTTAAGCTTTTTTGTGACAGTTCTTCATTTTTTTATATTCATAAGCTCATCATTCAGCACCAGCCATCTTCATGTGTCCCTTATTACTTGCACGTTTTCCTCCATGCCCTCTGTGAGGAGACCAGCATCAGAGTTGCCCAGCTGTATGTGTGCTCCGGGGCTTGAGAAGCAGGTGGGGAGGCCTGTGAATGCCAGGCCTTGTCCCCCCTTTATCCTTTCTAACCTCCCCCCAACATCCCCCTTTGAGGGGCCTCTCTCATAGCTTTCAAAAAAACCCCTCCATAATCACGGCTTTCAGCTAAAGAAAACAACCCTAATCAAAATAAATAGTGCCATGGCGGCATTATTTCTGCAATAAACCCACACGTAAAGCCATCTAGCTGCGGTCGCACCCTCCCTTTTCCCTTCAAAAGCGATGTCTACTTCAGCCTTCGCAATTTCACATGTCAGCTTTACTTCCAAAGCAAGCTTGTGTCCTGTGTTCACTGTGCGCAAGAATCTTTACTTATTTGTAGACCCTTTGTATTCGTATCTGTTGAACCGCCTTTGATTGATTGTGTCTGAAATACTCCCAAACTGCTGGTCGGTGAAGGGTATTTCAGGGCAGATTAAGGCTGGAACCAACTGACTTTATTCATTAGTACTTGTTAAAACACTTTAAAGATGGTTTATACTTTGCATCAAGCGGACGTGTATGGCCCAGCACAGCCTTTGCACGATCACATAGTTCTTGCCGTGGCTGACGGCGACCTAAAAAAAATAATAATAAAAATGTAACTACAGGCCGCAACAATATGTAGTCTAAGCTTAGTGATTGGTCAGCTTGGTAGTGATGAGTGTAGGCAGTGCTGAGAGCCGCAAGCTAGATGGAGGGAGTGCTTACAAGTGTTGAGTCCCATTGAGGAGATCCAGATAGAAACTTTTGTGTTTACTTTATGGGTTAAAGTTGTTGCACATCCACCAGTTCCTGCCTCTGAATGAGCGAGTTTGAGCTATTTGTACATTAAGGTAACATTCAAAAAAAAAAAAAAAAACACTCGAAGAAACTCGACATAGAGGAACATGAAAACCTTCTGCCAGCTAGCATTATGGAAGTGTTGTTTCAGAGCAACACAAACAGCACGCAGCAGTATAAATGCATGGCTACGCGCAAGGCAGGCACCATAGGTCACGGCAATCACTTGACGCATAAGTATAAACCAGTCTTTAGGTGTCATTTGGTGAATGATTTAAGAACCCCCAAACCGCCGAGCAACTGAAGTCCCTCACATTTGGATACTGGTTAGAAAGTACACACAACTAAATATATATTTTTTTCTTGACAATATTTGCTGAAAATGTATTGTCACTCACAGCCCAGGTTACAAACACATGCGTGCTTATGTTTCTGTATTTTTCACTGTACCGATACTACTTGAATGCGAAGCAAGGCCATTGAAAACATGTCAAGGTCATAACAAGTCAAACTCTACCTGCTTACGTTTCTCAGATTACAACCCACGGATGTACTCATTTCTCAATTTTTCTGCATTGTTGTTGTTTTCCTTTGTGTTCAAATCTTAGCTGTTATTATTATTATTATTATTATTATTATTATTGATCTTTCTAGTGAAGTCTGTCTGTGTTTCATAAGGCTTTCTTTTCTGTCTGCTGCAATGATGCTAGTAAAATTGGACACTGAAAGACATTCTTTATCAATAATCAGACGTGGAAGTTAAACGATTGGTTTTAGGTAAGAGAAAAAAGGGAAAAATCCTGACTTTTCAAAAGCATCAAACGAGACTGAATGTGATTCGCACGATCAAGTTCGAGATCACGTTACCACAGAGACCACAGCATTGTGAGTAGATAGTCACGTTCATGTTTTATTGTTTTCTTTTTGTTATTTAACAGTTGCAATTTCACCTGTGTGTAATTTTTTGTCATGTACCATCAAACTCATACCTCTATACAAATCGAGAAGGTTATGATTTTTTTTTTTGATGGGGTTGGGAAGGGGAATTTGTTCAAGTCCATATCTGAAAGAATTGTACATTTTAAAGACAATATTTTTTATGAATTATCAGGGTCTGAGTCAGAGTCATCTTTTATGAAATTCATCTTCCAGTGGATTGCATAAACCTAAACTCCCAACTCATCAAGAAATAATTTGTGCACAATGTCAACTAACGATTTTGACAGCATTTGATTGAAACATTGGATCTTACATTCATTTTAGTTCAATAATGAGTGCCAAAGGCATCAGAAAGGTGATTTTATTTCATCATTCAAAGTGATAGGCAAGATAGCAATGACCTTGTACAGTTTTCTATGAGTGCTGTATGTTTTTATGTGTATGTAGCGGGGTGAATGATGTATTAGATGCGCAAGTATTTCTTATTTTCCCCTTTGCCGTGATTTTGATGTATTCTTTAGTTATGTTTTTCTTAATTTGTCATTGTTGTACAGAACAAATGCACATAGTGAAAACTCAGATATTAACCTGTTCACCATCCTACGTGAAAGCTCTACCATTCCAAAGGATTGCAATTACATTTGCTATAAATATGCTGCTTATATCCAACCAATGCATCAAAGCTTCGTTTCTTTATGTATTTATTTTGCAATTTCTCTTTTTGACTGTGATTATATGTATTACATGACTTTTGTTACTAGTTCAATTTGGTACTTTTTCCATCTTTGCTGTCCAATTTGTCACCTGTAAACTGCTACAACCGTTCCTTTCCTAAAGAAACAGCCATGCAATGTTCTGATACTTCTAACCAGAACCCTCAACCCTGTAAGAATAGAAAACAGACAAGATGGCTTCCATACAAATGTGCAGTTATAAGGTCCAATATTGTCTTCCCACGCAAAATAAGGTCAGTTTGAATAACTGATACTCTCAACGCATATAGAAGGATGCTGTTTTAGATAAGGTGCAATTGCCAAGGACGCTGTAGTGCCACGACCTTTAGTTTTGCCCTCAGTTTTGGCATTGGGTGACTGCGTTTAGAAGGCTTGTATTGAATTATTATTTTAAAAAGACGTTACCAAAGGTTTCAGGATCAAAAGAATGAATGTTTGTCACATAAGTTGGTCGGTTTCATTATTTCAGAAGAGTTCTTGAGTGTTTTCCTTGAATTGATTAACATCTTAAACATATGAAGTCTTTCCTTATGCATTTTTACTGGGAAACAATCAAAGTTGGCCAAGAGTTTTTAATATCGATATGCAAAATCAACTGTTTGGTTGACCTCTCACTCATTCTTAGTCAATGAAAGGCTTTTTTTTTATTCAGTATAATCCAAGATATACATATCTGTGAATATCAAAAGACACTGAAAGCTGCAGTCTTTAGTGCCCTTGTTAGTGCTCCTGCTTCTCATGTTGGAAATGCTGGTTTGAAGCCTGCTCTAAGCCAGTCGAGTAAAACCAAAGGGATGACATTGGTGCTATAATCCGCATGGGAGTGAGGTTTAGGGAACGAGTTTAATGCAGAGTAAAATCAGTAAAATTGCACTTCCCTGATCTCAAGTCGTTAGCATCCTTATTAGTGTGCTCACCTCCCATGCCAGAACAGCTTCAAATCACATTCAGAGCAGGACTAGTTGAACTGGAGGGGTTGTATTGGTGTCGTGACCCGGATGGGATTGAGTTTTTGGAGGGTGAGTTAATGGTGGTCACCTTGTAAAAATCTACAATAGTAAAATGTACATTAGTGCAGTCAACACTTACCCCCCTTATCTCAAGAGCACTAGCAAAAAAAAATGGCATCTTTGTTAGTGTGCTGACCTCTCAAAACAAGACTAGTTGTATTGGTGCCGTGACCCGGATCAACATCGAGGTTCTGGAGGGTGAGATAATAATGGCCATCTAGTAAAATCGGAGTCTGCCCTCACCACCCTTATGTCAAGAAGCACACATTAGTCACAGACACTAGAACTATTGGTGCCGTGACCCGAGTGGGAGTGACGATTAGAGGGAAGAGTAATAGAGGCCAGCTAGAAAGAGCTGTGTGGGTAGGACTCACCCTCCAATCTCAGGAAATGCACTAGCCCTAGTTTCCTTGTTAGTGCACTCACCTCCCACACTGGATTCACCACTTAGAATCTTACTTCGAGTAAGTAGAACCAAAGGGTCGACATTACGATGGTTTAGCAGTGAGTGTACAGGAGGCCATCCACTATAAAGTTCTCCAAATCTGAAAAGGAACACCATCAACGGTAGCCGGAGACTGCAGTCTTTAGTGTCCATGTAAACGCACCATGCTGGAATCGCTGGTTCGATTTCTGCTGGGAGCACGTTAAACAGAACTGAAGGGGTTGCATTGGTGCTGTGACCCAGATGGGAGTGAGGTTTATATTGGAGACCAGTTAGAGCACAGGTGTCAAATCCAGTTTCTGGAGGGCCACAGCTCCGCGCAGTTTAGTTCCAACCCTGTTTCAACACACTTACCTGTAGGTTTCAAACTAGCCTGAAGGACTCAATTAGTTTGATCAGTTGTTTAATTAGGGTTACAGCTAAACTGTGCAGAGCTGCAGCTCTCCAGGAATGGAGTTTGACACCTGTGAGTTAGAGTAAACCTTCAGCATCCATGTTAGTGCGACTGCCTCCCATCCATCTCAAATCCCACTGAGAGCATGCTGAGAAGAATCTGCGTTACACCAACATACAAAACAACTGTACAGCATTGCCTTTATACTCTCAAGTTGTGAACGTCACGTACCGATAAAAACGACACTGTGTTTTTGCAGTTAGATGTTTCTCCAAAGATGTAGTGTAAACGCCATACAGTGATTGTGTATCCAGGTAAACAAAGAGTGATGTCATCGCCGTCGCTCTTTAGGAGTCTCCAGACAGCGACTTCAGAAATGATATTTACCCTAGTCATGCGCTAACAAACATCATTTAGGCTGAGGTTTGCGTAATGGTACCCTCTTTGAAATGGTGGATTGAAGTCTTAGCCGTGGCTTAGGTTTGACTGTTGTTTATGTTTCGTCTCTTGCTCCGCTCAGGAGACACAAACTGCTTTTGAGGGCTGTGGTCACCTCTGTTAGTCTGCTCATCTGCCGAATTGTGAGGTTGGTGTACTTCAACCTTACTCCTGTAAAAAGCGCAAGGCGACCATTTGTCTCTAGATCTAGCATCTCAACGCTCCATTGGAAAACTCGAAACACCGAAATTCATTTCAAAATATATATGCCAACATTTTTCCCATAAGACAAAACCCTACTTTGAATAATCGGACACTGTGAAAGCCATTTGGAAAGTCTGAATGTGACTATTCCTTTACGAAAATCAGATCAGGTGGTCCATGATTTCATATTCCTCCTCCTCATTCGTTCATACCAGTGAAGCAAACGCTGTCCTATCGTAGAGACTTCAATAAGTGTTGTATATTGAATCGTAGTGAGGCACTAGCGGCCTCATGCTGTCCTGTAGACGTTCGCCGCGTGAACTCGACTTGCCTTCCTATTGTACGTACTCGTCTGTATTTTAACAATCTATTTTAACGACACCGTGTGATGCCTGCTCCAGTGACTACATTGCGCTGGGTTTCTGTTTCCCAGCACATCTAGTACTTTGTACAAAAGCTCTTCTTCAGCGATGGCCAGTTCTGTTCTCCATAACCTCATTCGAAACAACTGCCGCATAAGGAAAAACCTTTTCTTTTGATTACTTTGATTTGCGAAATCAACCAAATCACTACAGTGAAGTATTACAGTTGTACAGTTCCTTGAATTATTCAGATGATATTATTGTTGCTGGTCTATGGTTGCTCTGCTGTACCTTTTTACGACCTTTTATTTTTTACATGTTAGACAATATTGTGACTATGTCCTATGCAAATATGAGAATTAACAAGAATTTGTCAAATAATGTATGTTGTCTTAACTTGTATGCATGAAATAGTGAAGTTTACATTTGAGAATAAATTCATAAATAAGACGCACTGCTCTGATTGTGGCTCATTTATTATCATGTTCCTTCCTATATATATATATATATATATATATCAGTGTAGTCGGGGCTATATGCACGTACACTCAGTATGCATACTTTTTTCCATGAGCTGTTTGGGTATTACGACTTCTACGGATCAATAATTGCGTATACCCTCGGTATACTCACTTGTTTTTCTGATTAATAATTAATTAACCAATTTGTTTAAATATTTTTCCTTTTTTAATGGATAGTTCATTCAAAAAAAGTAAAATTGTCATCCTTGTTCCGAACCGGTTTGTCGTTTTTTTTATTTTGTTTAACACAAAAGAAGATATTTTGAAGAGAGCTGGACACCTGTAATCATTAACTTCCTTAGTATTAGTTTTTCCTTTCAATAGTTACAGGTAACTTGTGTTTAAAAAAAAAAATAAAAATAAATAAATAAATATATATATTTTTGGTGTCATTTGTCATTTAAAATTTAATTAAATCCATTAAACTAATGCTGATAAGCATGCAATGAGAGTGTACGTCTTCAATATATTTGTTACACGGGCATGCAGCTCACTCTGCATCATCAGTTCAGTCAAACCTTCCCCAGCAGCCAATAGCTGCACGTGTGACTTTGCAGGAAACCAATCAGCATCGAGAACACAGCGCACCGGGCGCGTCTGTCAGAAGGAAGTACACCTTGTTCTTGGCATCTGCGCGCCGATGCAAATATTTACAGTAAGTGATGCAGGTCGAGTCAACAGAGGGCACAGAGCAGGTGGCAGCAGCGCTTCTGTCTGATGATCTGCAAAACCGAGCCCAAGTGTTGAACAGAGGCTCGAGATCTGGTGTGTGAAGTGAGATTTCTCACACTAGAAAGCGTCTGACTGGATGATCAGATGAGCAGTGAGTCGACACGACAGAGCGACTGGCCCACATTTTGTTATGCAATGAAGCAACACGTTGGAAATTCACAACCGCCCACTGCCTGGCCTGCTCTTATTCACATTTCAAGGCTGTGGAGAAGGAGAAAACGCTAAAAATATGCGGAGAAAAGCACGGTCTGTTCCTCTCTCTGTCTGTTCACGAAGAGACGCTTTTCACACACATTCAGGTTCACACTGTCCGGATTTTGTGCCTAATTGTACATTTGTATGAGAACTAACAGATTTTAAAAGTCCATTGTAAAACTGTCCAACTGTAAAAGCACATTATTGCATAACAATTAAATCAAGTTAAAGTTACAATCAAATAGAAGTTATTAGCTATATACACATAATAAACCTGCAGTTTTATTGCATACAGTATAGGCAAAAGTGTAGAATTAGCATGGACGGAGGGGACATGTCCCAGGAGCGTTGCTAGACATAAAGCTGTACTGGGGCACAGCTCCCCCTTAAATAAATAAAATAAAGTGCTGTCGCCTCACAGCAAAAAAGTTGCTGGATCGAGCCTCAGCTGTGTCAGTTGGCGTTTCTGTGTGGAGTTTGCATGTTCTCCCTGCCTTCGGGTGGGTTTCCTCCTTGTGCTCTGATTTTCCACTGGGCCACGTGCCCCAGTAAATGGGGTCTAGCGACGCCCCTGACATGTCCCCTCTACCCACATAGCAAATGTTTTCTGGCCCAGCTCCGGGCCACACAATAACTTTTCCCTCGGCCCAAGTACCTCAAAGAATTACGGTCCTGAAGTGGCCCATAACTGGATTAAAGACAAGGGCCACACATGGGCCATAACCGGCCTGGATCTCAGCCAATTTATTACCCTTAACTGGGCCAAAACAGGTTTATTATTGGTACCAATTCTCAGCTATAAGAGCTATTAAGTATAAGCTATAACCCCAGTCACAACCCAGCTTAATGTTACCTAAACAATGTGAACATTGGCAACATGCCAACAGTGCCATAATGAGGCCTCATTTGGGCCAAGTCTGCTTGCTATGTGGGTAATAGCTACAAATTATTAAAATGTTCCACCTATAATGTAAATTGCCTACAAAACAAAATAATGCTTTGTCGAAATTTTCCAGTCAGGCTTATGCCGAGTTCAGACTGGCGATTTTGACTCGCCGTCAGGTTTTAAGAAATCACAGACAAATGCCTGAAATCACAGGCAAATCAGTGCTCATGCACGCGAGTGACAATCACACAGTGTGAACTACCAAAGACGCGATATGAGAAAAGAATCGCAGATGAGTCATGCCGTGTGAAATGAGTTTTGACTGAAAATAACATCAGCGATCACCTACAGCCAATGAGAGAGCAGCATCCAGTAGTGTGGGTATCTGCAGGCCAGCGGGAGGTTGGCGGAGAAGCTAAAAAGTGCTCATTTTCAGTTTATTTGGACCCAAAAAAAAATTAAAAATTGAGGAAAAACTAGCAGAAATTTGGCAGGAGCACTGTCTGTTTGACGTGTCATCTGGGTAAAACCGCAACCGGGGCGAAAAAAGGTTGAGCAGAAATGACTAACTCCCTCAAACCCAGGTGAGTAAATGTGCATTTTCTACCCCATTTAAGGCTTTCTCGTTATTTAGTTAATATCAAAGGATTTACTACGTGTTTTTGGTTGTGAGACGTAGTTTGGACATAGTTTGTCTGTGATTCTATTTTAAAGTCATGCAGTGTGAACCCCCTGTCGTCAATCCGTCTTGCAGTTTAAACAAAGCAGCGACAAAACGTTAGCCCAGATAGTCATGCAGTGTGAAAACATCTGTCACCCGACTACTTTGAAAATCCTGCAGTCTGAACTCGGCATTACTGTGCAAGACTCAAGTGAGACATGGACATAAGTAGCTACATGTCAAAGAATAGTGTCAGTTACAAGTCCACCATAATAGTAACCATAGATAAAAAAAAATAATAATAATTGTTTCGATGTTGGCCTCCCTGACGATAGACCCTTTTCACAAGCCTGTTATGATGCGTTTAACGCTCATCAGCATCTTAAATCCTTGAAAAGCTTTTAATATTTAGAATAAAAAAAAACGTATGAACATTTACATGTAATTATGAATATATTATCATCTTTGCTTCAAGTTACAAAAAACAAATTACCGCTTGTGTGAGGCGTTTCTAGTGCAGCGTCTATGGGACAGTAAATTTGACGTTATGCTCTCCTCTGGCTGACGTCATCTGATAAAAGCGAGGACTGGGAGGGAGGGGGTGGGTGGGTGTCACAGATAAGAGTGAGGACCGGGGGGTTCGCGGACACCACCCTCACTATTCTGCTGCCTAGGTCACCTCTATGGACGCGCTGGCTCCAAGGCCGGAGCAAGCCGAACTGCCGCTCTAGGCAATGGACTAGCACGCCGCCCTCAACCCAAAAGTGAAAACAAACCTGACCAGTTCATAAAGTGAGGACGGGGGGTTGATGTTGCGGATGAGTCAGTACGTTGGGTTGGGCAGCGGGGAGCGTTTGCCACCCTCACTATTATGCCAGACCCCTATTATGCAAGTGTTCTGTTGATGTTGTGGATGAAAGTCAGTATGTTGGGTTGGGCGACGGGGCGCATTTGCCGCCCTCATTATTATGCCGCTCTAGGCGGCCGCCTAGGTCGCCTCTATGGACGCACCGGCCCTGGCCAGCCCTGATAGCACTATTGAGAACCGGGTATTGTGTACTATGGTGTTAGTAACTACTATGAAGCGTGTTTTGGGCAGCCGCTGCGGTCTCGTGCTGAACGCTGTTGACCAATCGCAACGGACTGTCATCGGTCCAATCAGCACAGATTAGCTTCGCGCCAAGGAGGGGTTTGGGAACAAATGAATCGCTGAACGATTCATGGAATAATTAGGTAAAGATAGGTAAAATAAATGCATATTATAAGACAATGAAAGTGTTTTTTGACCTTGCATGCATATCAGCCTGTTGTTGGAGATCCTTAAAACCAAAATATGACCCTTTTTAATGTATAATGGGGCTCTTAAAAAAAAATTTCAGAGATGTGTTCATGGCTTCATGAGAGTCAGATACTTCTATAAGTGTATTTGATTATTTATTACTTTAACTACAGAGCAAGCATTTATTTTTACACTCTCAGAAATAAAGGTACGCGAGCTGTCACTGGGGTGTTACCTTTTCAATAAAAGTCTATATTAATACCCCAAGGGTACATATTGGTACCTAAAAAGTACAAAAGTGTTGCTCTTAAAATTTGTAGGTACTAATATATACTTTGGCGACGCAGTGGCGCAGCAGGTAGTGCTGTCGCCTCACAGCAAGAAGGTCGCTGGTTCGAGCCTCAGTTGGGTCAGTTGGTGTTTCTGTGTGGAGTTTGCATGTTCTCCCTGCGTTTGCGTGAGTTTCCTCCGGGTGCTCCGGTTTCCCTCACAGTCCAAAGACATGTGGTACAGGTAAAATGGGTCGGCTAAATTGTCCGTAGTGTATGTGTGTGAAAGAGTGTGCATGGATGTTTGCTAGAGATGGGTTGCGGCTGGAAGGGCATCCGCTATGTAAAACAAATGCTGGATAAGTTGGTAGTTTATTCCGCTGTGGCGACCCCAGATTAATAAAGGGACTAAGCCGAAAAGAAAATGAATGAATGAATATATACTTTGAGATACCAATATGGACCCTTCAAGTAAAAATGTGTACCTTTTGAAAAGGTACCACCCCAGTGACAGCTCTCGTACCTTTATTTCTAAAAGTTTATAATGACACTATTTATTATAAAGGACTTTCTTCCTTCTGAAAACAAGATCTGTGAATTATTAAAAGTACAGTTTATTCATAATTTTTCTACATTATTTGCTGCTTATTTTGCAAGCAATTTAATAATATTGAAACAAGTTAGAAAATCATTATTCAGTGGGAACAATTTGGCTGGAGAAAAGCAGTTGAGGGGGAGGGGCTGAAAATGTAGCAATCTTGATGATGTCAGCAAAAAGGGAGGGGGGGGGGGGAAAAAAAGAGAAAATGATCACTCGACTGAAGACACAATTTTATTCTTTGGTCATGAATTAGACTAAATTAGACTTTTTCCCCCTCGTCAGTATGATATGAAGACAATTTAAACTGTTTTTGTGACTTCACAGCTCCCAAAAATATATAGAAATAAAAATAAATCACAAAAAAATAAATCATTGAAGTCACAGTATGCAGAAATGTTATGTTTGAGAGAGAAAAATGAATTTACTGATAATTATTATTTATTTTTTTATTATTGTTATTATTATTATTATTATTATTATTATTATTATTATTATTATTATTATAGTTTTTTCCTAAAATGTTAAAATGTAGTTTATTTTGATTTATTAAATAATTTTTTACTAATTTGATGATGTTAATTATTACATATCTTATACATATTTAAAATGCTTTGGCAATACTGTACAAAATGCCATGCCAATAAAGCAACTTGGAGGAAGGGAGGGAGGGGGAGAGAGAGAGAGAGAGAATCCATTATTTGTGTGAGTGATCAAACTGCAGTGGGAGCCAGAGAGTCAGAACAAACTGTCCCTGTGTGTGTGTGTGTGTGTGTGTGTGTGTGTGTGTGTGTGTGTGTGTGCGTGCGTGCGTGCGTGCGTGCGTGCGTGCGCGTACTGGTGAAGCTATACTTGAGGGCTCAATTGTCCTCACTTATATAGTGAGATATCAAAATGACCCACTGGTGATGAGGTTTCACTGGTCTTTAAAATTTAAAAACAAACTAGAAGATGTTTTCATTAGCATGATGTGCAGTTGTTTCTGTGAGGGCTGGTTTAGGGCTAGAGTAGAGCCATAGAGAAAAAAAACAATGGAAGTTTATGTAATGTCCTTCCTAAGATTTTTTTTATTATACATGCATGTTCTTTTATTTTTATGTTAACTTTATAACTGCTTTGTCAATACACTTGTCCTGCCAATAAAGCAATTATTGAATGATTGAGAGAGAAAGAGAAAGAGAGAGAGTGAGAGAGAGAGAGAGAGAGAGACCTGTATGTGCAATCATAAGAGTGTGAGATAAAAAAAAAGTATGTGTCTGTCTGTGTGTGTCTGACTGAGAATGTGTGTGTGTGTGAGAGAGAGAGAGAAAGTGAGTCAGGCTATGTGGGTGTGTGTGCATGTGTAAGTGAATGTGTTTGTGGTGTGTGCATGTGAATGTATGAGTGAGTGTGTGTTAGAGTCAGTCAGTGAGTGAGTGAGTGAGTGTTTATGCTTATTTATGTAGCACCATGATCCTGCGAGCTGCGACATTTCATTCCTCTTTATGTCCACACATGTAGCGGAATCACAATAATAGGCTCATCTTGACTCGAGTACAGTATAGATTTCAGTACGGGTCGCCCTGATCAGGCTGATTTTCACTAGAAACAGCAGAGGAGACTTGGTGTGGAAAGTTACCATCCTCATGCTCACACATTGCAATACTTTACTATAGTTACGCTGTATTATACCATAGATATATACACTAGATATCACATAGGTACCCTGAGCATGCGTCAATAGCGCCGCCACATTGGTACAGTGCTCCTAGGACAAATGTCATTCAACCGCACTAGTCAAGACAGTGTGCCAATGTGAAGATGCTGGACTTTAGCGCTGTGTACGGGTTGAGTAACGAGAAAACAAAGAAAACAAAGCACAACGTCATCACATTTCTTAGGTAAGATTTTGTTTTTTATGTTTTTGTATGTTATGAACTTTTGTGCTCAACAAGTAATGTTATTGATGATAATACAGTCTCTTACTGCAGTGACCATACGGCAAAGTAGTACCAACTCGCACTAAATTCTAAGCTTATGCTAGTTTTGTTGAATAAAATGAGCAAACAATGCTATGAAATATGACAAGAAGACGCGGCGCTGACAGAAACTTGTATTATTGTCGGCTAAGTGAAAGAGTCGTTCATAACGGAGATTCATTCACAAACGAATCGCTCCCTCCATCAGAAAGAGAAGTGAAAGCAGGAGAGGGGGTGTGTTTCAGGACATGGATTAGATCAAATTAAACAGGGAAGGAGGGTAATGCATTTCCATGCACACAAACACTCACTCTTTGTCAGGAATGCCCGTGCGGTCACATCCATCAATGTAGAAAAGTGATGTAAAATTATATTATTTCGTAATTTTTAAAAATATTTGCATACGGACCACCGGGGAAAACTCCTGATCATAGATATATGCATATATGTGTATTTCTCTGCCTTTGGATGGCCACAGTCCTCCACTTCACCTTGGTCCTGCATTCATTTCAAAGGAGCGCTACTCTGTACTAAAATGGCGGCTCTATTGACGCATTCCTTCTAATAGACAACAGTAGGGTAGGCGACATCTAGTGTATACATCTATGGTATTATACTATATAGTGTTCAAAAAAACTAGCATTTACGATACATTATTATAATATTCATTTTCTTTTCAGCTTAGTCCCTTTATTAATCTGAGATCGCCACAACGGAATGAACCACCGACTAATCCAGCATATGTATTACGCAGCAGATGCCCTTCCAGCTGCAACCCATCACTGGGAAACACCCATACACACTCATTCACACACATACACTACGGCAAATTTTAGCTTACCCAATTCACCTGCAGCACATGTCTTTGGACTTGTGGGGGAAACCGGAGCACTCGGAAAAATACCCACGCAAACACAGGGAGAACATGCAAACTCCACATAGAAATGCCAACTGACCCAGCTGAGGCTCGAACCAGTGACCCTCTTACTGTGAGGCGATTGTGTTACCCACAGCGCCACCACGTCATCCTACTATAACACTGTGCCCTTCAATTTTTACTTTGTTTCTTTTCATTCATTCATTTTCCTTCGGCTTAGTCTCCATTTCAGAGGTCGCCACAGCAGAATGAACCGCCAACAATTCCAGCATATGTTTTACACAGAAGATGCCTTTCCAGCCAACATTATGAAGCTGCAGGTCAGAGACCCAACTGCACGCTCAGACCAGCACTTCCAGACCTATGGTTAGGGTGACTGTGTCCGATGTTGTTACTTGCCAAGTGCCAAGATGTCCTCGCTGCAGTCTGTAATCACGATGACGTAGTAAAGTGGACATTATACCGCCCACTAAGGTAACGCCCATACTACTGTGACGGTTGGGTTTAGGGTAGGTGAGGTGTAGGCAATCATTTATTACAAAGTGGACCTGGTCCAGTATGTCATCAAGCCAGAGGGGTCTGGCTGCAGACTTGGTGCAGTGCAATTTGGGCTGCATCCAATGCTTTTAAATGTGCTCACCTAACCCCACCCGTCACTGTGATGTCACTCATTCCATTATGTCTGACATTGCATCGCTGAGTGATGCAATCTCAGCTTGCATCATAAAGGCTGCATCCAGATACTATTGCATCAAGCTGCAGGCTGCAGTTGGGTCTCCAGACCTGCCGCTTCAGCCGATCCGACAGTAGGTGGCACTGTCTGAGAAAACGATAGGTCTGAAAGTACTGGTGTGAGTGTGCAGGTCTAAGCGTGCAGTTGGGTCTCTGGGCTTGCAGCTTCACCCTGGTCCTTCCAGCCGCAACCCAGTACTGGAAAACACCCATAACCCATTCTCTCTCTCACACACATACACACACTGGCCAATTTAATTAATTCCCCTATAGCGCATGTGTTTAGACTTGTGGGGGAAACCAGAGCACCCGGAGGAAACACACGCCAACATGGGGAGAACATGCAAACTCCACACAGAAGCGGCAACTGACCCAGCCAGGACTCAATCCAGCGACCTTCTTGCTGTGTGAGGTGACAGTGCTAAGCACTGAGCCACCGGGCCACTCTATTTTCTTTTCAATAAGTTGAAATAGATGCCAATAACCTCTCTCTCTTTTGTAGGCTTGGACAGAAGTGCTCCTGGACGAGACACAATGAGCAAAACATGTTTCTGGACACACACACACCTCATATCTCCACACACTCACGTATATGAGCCATCTCAACATTTACCACAGTAACACTCTGAATCAAAGCAGACTTGCATGCAATGTTCCTTCATTTAAGAGGCTGTAAATAATGTTTCACTGCCTTGTAAATCATTGCCTGTTAGCTTGATGGATGCACAAAACAAGCTTAGGCATTTAAAGGGGGCAGTTCACCCCAAAATGAACATTTACTCTCTCTCAGTCACTGTCGATGAGTTTCTGTCCTCTGTTGAACACTAAAGAAAATATTTGGAAGAAACCAGAGAAACATCAACCTCCATAAAAGGAAAAGTCAATGTTTACAGGGCTCCAACATTCTTCAAAATATCTTCTTTTGTGTTTAACAAGAATGAAACTCAAAGATTTGAAACAAGTAAATGTAATTGTCATTTTGGGGTGATTTATCACTTTAAATCTGCTAATACAAGCAAGAAAGACTCAAATCTAACTGTTGCCTCATGAACAAGGTCATTTCTCTGCCAAAATCCTTCATCTTTAGAGCATCGGTGGATTTAAAATCAACTAAGCTAATCTGCATATTGAACAAAACGCACACAAAAAACGCCCAACCAATATTTGTTGATGATCAAAAGCTAAAAGCATTGGTAAAACGGCTTGAGAAATCCATTCTCCACACTGTCACACTCAGTCCTCTTGTTTTTAATTTGAAACGCTCAACGATCTTGGCAGAAAACAAGCATGTATATTTAATAGAGGGTTTGTTTCCTCTTTTTTTGGTCTCATCATGTCCGAGCCAAAACAGAAAGCGCTGGGAGCAACATGAAAGTGAAGATGATAATTAGCGTTTCTGATAAGGGCTTTTGTTGGGAAAATTGCTTCCATACAAGTGGCAGCGCAGATCGCAGGGTGTGTCTGTCTCCATCCGGGTCTCCTCCACCCGCTGTTAAAACTGCAGAGCTGCTGCCCATGCTTTCAATTGGAGACATAAATCTTGAGGACACTTGTGCAAAAAAAAGGGGCAAGAGATTCTCAGATTTCAGAAAAAGAGACGCTTAGTGTTTGAGTTGTGTTTTGTACTCTGCTCGTCTGCATGGTCTGCACAGGGTGGGGTGCAAATTCACCTGTGCATTCATGTCATGACACAAAGACCGTATTCACGAGTTGATGGTTTAATTGCAAAGTTACGAAATTACAAATTTGGAATAAAAAATTACAAAAATTTTATATAATTACAAAATTAAAAAAGTTAAAGTAAAACTACTAATTTACAAAAGTAAAAAAAAAAAATACGAAATAAAAAATTGTAAATAAAAAAATAGGTTAAAAATTACAAAGTTGAAAAAAAAAACTACAAAAAGTTATGAAATTAAATCACATTAATAAAAAATTAAGTTAAAATTACGAAATTAAAAATTACATTACATTTTAATTACATTAAAAGTAAAGTTAAAATTAAGAAATTACAAAGTTGGAAAAAAAATGACAAAAAAATTAAATTACGAAAAAAAATTGTTAATTAATGTTAAGTTAATTAATGTTAAGTTGATAAAAAAAATTACAAAGAATTTTTTTATTACAAAAAAATAATTTTTTACAAAATTACATTAATTCAAAATTAAGTAAAAAAAATACAACTAAAGTATGAAATTACAAAGTAAAAAATTATAAAATAAAAATACATAAATTATGCACAAATTTGACAAAATGACTAAATAAAAATTGCATTAATTAAAAAGTAAAAAATTACGAAATTAAAGTATAAAAATAAAATTACAAAGTAAAAAAGATATGAAATAAATTAGTTAAACAAGTAAAAAAATAACGAAATCACAAAGATGAAAAATATTATAAAGTTTAAACTTACGTTAAAGTAAAAAAAGACAAAGTAATTTGTTCAAAAGTAAAAAAATTATGAAATAAAAAAAGTTAATTACATTTTTTTTAAATTACAAAGTACAAAAAATGACTAATAGAAATTTAATTGAATAACCTTAGTTACAATAAAATACACTGTAAAAAAGCTGGGTTCCTGTCATAAATTACTTAATTATTTAAAACTATTTTTACAGACTTAAGTGGACTGAACATTAAACAATGAAGTTATTTCGTTATTTTAAATTAGTTTGAACAAGCAACAAAGATATTCGTGTATGAAGATTCAGTTTACCGCACACTTAATGTTTTGAACAAAGCATAAAATATATCTCCATCTTGCAACATACCTGACATGGTAATTATGGCTTGCCAACTCATAAATGCAGACCTCCCAGGAGGAGCTGAATGCACTAAAAGAGCTTTACGTTCTCCTCCACACTTTCATACAGTGTGTGTTTGATTGGCTACACACACACACACACACACACTACAACTAGTGTGAAAAAGGCATTAAAGAGCAGGGCTAATAGGGACATGCTAACCTTCAAAACGTTGACCTCTTACTACAAAACAACCTACAGAAAATGGTTGTGAAAATTATGTCCCACAGAGTCTTTAGCACCAAATAGGCTAACGTAGGCCTGTTAAATTGATATACCTTGATCTTTTAAGGCCACAGAATCAAAAAAGGACAAGAAAACGCAAATTTCTCTCTCTCTCTCACACACACACACACACACACACACACACACACACACACACCTGGCTAATGTAGTTCTGACTTCTGTATCCAGCCTATCAAAAAAAAAAGAGATCAAATGCTTAGTTAGGATAAAAACATGCCATGAAAGATTTAAGTTTTAATGCACTTTAGCATGCTCCTGGCTCAGGAACAGTGTATGGTTAATGATCCAATTCATACAATGAACTTTAACTAAATCATTTAATTATAGAGGAAGATGTTATATGGCATAAGCTAACAAGGCTATGTCAGCCATGCTAACATGCTAAAATTGTACGCTTTGCTACAAACGGACATGATCAATAAACACAAGAAATGTTGGGAGTGTGGAAATGAAGAAATAGAGTTTACATGGACAGATACCTTAGTCCAGGGGTGTAAACTCAGTCCTGAAGATCCCTACAGAGTTAAGATCCAGCGTGCTTCAACACGCTTACCTGCAGGTTTCAGACAAGCCTGAAAGACTCAATTAGGTTAATCAGGTGTGTTTAATTAGAGGTAAAGCTAAACTGTGCAGAGTTTGACACTTGTGCCTTAGCCTTTAGCATTAACCAGGCTAATGTAGCCTAGTGTATCTCTAAACAGCCTTCAAGAGCAGGGACAAGGAAATTGTGAAAACAAAGCACAGATTCACACTTTAGCTTCTAGCATGTGTGTAGCCATGCTAACCTAATAAACTGTTAATCTACTGAGGGTAAAAATTACAAGAAAATACTTTGAGAACATGATGAGGACAACACAGCTTTGATAGATATAGTAGCTGTTAGCATTAACTAGGCTAGTTTATTCTTGTTAAGCTAGTTTAACTTGTTAATCCTTGATCTGTTTTTGTGAACTTAGGTCATGTTAACAAGGCTAACACAGCCACGCTAACCTACTTGACCTATTGTAATCAGCCTTTAAGAACAGGGGCAAGAAAATAGTGAAAACAAATTCACATGAAAGAAGCACTTTAGCTTTTAGCACGCTAATCAGATTAATGTAGCCATGCTAACCTAGTAAACTGTTAACAACCTACTGAGGTAAAATGCCAGGAAAATGCTTTGATTAGAACAAATCAGCTTTGATAGATGTATTAGCTTTTAGCATTAACCAGGCTATTTTAGTCCTTCTAATGTGTTAAACCTTGATCTCTTTCTGTGAATTTAGATAATATGTTAACAAGGTTAATGCAACCATGCTAACCTATTTGACCTATTGTAAACAGCTTTCAACAAGAGGGACCAGGAAATAGTGAAAACAAAGCAAAAACACAGATTCACATGACATAAACAAACACTTTAGCTTTTAGCATGCTAATCAGATTAATGTAGCCATGCTAACCTAGTGAATTAATTACTGAGGTAAAAATGACAAGAAAATACTTGGAAACATGATTAAGACAAAACACAGCT
>CAIGQZ010033189.1:273463-305042 GCA_903798205.1 Danio tinwini
AACCAGCAAGACCAGCATCAAAACATACCTTACCAGCATATGCTGTTTTTTTCAGCAGGGTAGAACAAAACAGCTTTGATAGATATATTAGCTGTTAGCATCAACCAAGCTAATGTAACCTTAAACTTGTTAATCCTTAATCTCTTTCTGTGTATTTATGACAATTAAAAGGCTAATCCCTACTGAAAAAAACAGCTTAAACCAGCCTAAACTGGTTAGCTGGTCAACCAGCCTGGGTTAAAAGGGGTTTCGGCCATTTCCAGGCTGGTTTCCAGACATATTCAGTCTGGTCTTAGCTTGTCAGGCTGTAAAATGACCAGCTAAAACCAGCTTGACCAACCTGGTTTAAGCTGGACATAGCTGGTTTTGGCTGGGCTCCCAGCCTGGCTAAGCTGGTTTATCTGGTCATCTTCCAGCCTAACCAGCTAAGACCAGCCTGGAAATGGCCAAAACCCCTCTAAAATCAGGCTGGTCGACCAGCTAAAACCAGCCAACCAGTCTCGTGTAAACAGCCAAAACATAAATAAAATGCTCATGGGAAAAACAGGCTACTTTATCTTTGAGATTTTTGCACAACAGGTCCCCTTTAAGTACTCTGCCTCAAAATATTGCTTTATTAGAGTGACATATGCTTGAACAGAGGCATAATTGTAAAGAGTTTCCCCTGTGGACTGCTTACAATAGTACACCATCGCTGCCTTGTACTGTTGCATACTGTAAGGCACAATAAAGCATTAGCTGTCGTGTCACAAGACCTCTTAACATTCTGTACTGTAAACACATGACAGCACGCCGTGTCCCAGTTCAGCACACGACACACACACTTGTACAGCTATTTTTATGGGGACTTCCCATATAAGTAACGATTTTAAATACTGTACAGCTTGTATATTCTATCCCCCTACTGTACCCATAAACCCAAACCTCACAGGAAACTATCTGCATTTTATACCAAATACTTTATTCTGTCTGATTCATGATCGGTTTGATCCAACAAAAAATGCACCCATGAGGTCAAAATTGACTGGTTTTGCTATACTTGTGGGGACATTTTGGTATACAAGGAATACACACACACACACACACACTTTTCCTCTACAATGCAGGAAAGACACGTATCACAACTGCACGACCTTTCCACCGTTTCACCAGCTTTATTTTTCTTCTCGCATTTTTCACATTCCTGCGAGAAACTGTAAGCCGTTGAGCAGAAATTCAGATTACTGACGAGAGACTTCTGAGAAAAATGAAAAAAAAGCAGGGCGATGTTTTTGAAGAGCTGCTCAAAACTCAAAGTAGGTCAAGAGAGAGCCGTACAGGGGCCATCTTGCTGATTGATAGATGGCAGGGTGTCTTTTTTTTGAGGCCTCAAACATCTTTCCCCCCTTCTGCTCACCCCTCCAGAGGTCAGACGCCGATGCCCAAGTCAGGGTTTTTTTTTTTTTTTTTTGGCTTTTTGTGTATTACTAGGAAAGGTTTCTTCTGGGAATGTAATCTCAGATATGTCAAATTCAAATTCTAATGAATATTAACCATATACACTACCTTGTCATCAATATCAGTTGTAAGAGCAACATATAATAACTTGACCTCAAGTTGATCATTTGGAAAAGTGGATTTTTCCCATGAATCTGTTGATCTGCATCCCATTAATCACTTATACTACAGAAGACCTACTGGAACCTGCATGGACTCTAGATTCTCACAGATATCAGTCAAGTTTGGTGAAGGAAAAATCATGGTTTGGGGTTACATTCAGTATGGGGGCGTGCGAGAGATCTGCAGAGTGGATGGCAACATCTACAGCCTGAGCCTCAAGACATTTTTGCTGCCCATTACATTACAAACCACAGGAGAGGGTGAATTCTCCAGCAGGATAGCGCTCCTGCTCATACTTCAACCTCTACATCAAAGCTCCTGAAAGCAAAGAAGGTCAAGGTGCTCCAGGATTGGCCAGCCCAGTCACCAGACATGAACATTGTTGAGAATGACTGGGGTAAGATGGAGGCATTGAAGATGAATCTTGATGAACTGGGAGTCCTGCAATATCGCTTTCTTTGCCATTCCAGATGACTTTATTATTAAGTGATTTGAGTCATTCAGAGATGTTTGGATGCAGTCCTCCAAGCTCATGATGGAGTCAGACACAATATTCATTCTGTTTCCACTGCAGCATGACTTTATATTCTACAGAATACTGGACATTATTTCTGTTCAGTGACAAGACTTTTGACTAAGCAAAGTCAGACCTTACTGTCCTAATGAAATCATTAAAAATGAAGGCATGATCATATTTTATATTGGTCAAATAAGCGTAATCTGGAGGCCTTTGCCTTTCATATAAGACACTTCCGATACCAAATAATGAACTAGAAGTCAAGTTATTATTAGTTTTTCCTAAAACTTGAATAGGTGACAAGACTTTTGTCAGGTAGTGTACTGATGTACTGAATGTTTTTGTAGTTTCATACATGATAATACATGTTGTTTATTGACCAGTAATCACTTACCATGTTTAAACTACTTGAGTGATGCGATTCAAGGTTACCTAAAAGGGACCTATTATGCAAAAATCACGTTTAAAATCAGTTGTGTGGCAGCAGTGTGTGAATATAAGCAGCCTCTAATGGTAAACATTAATTAATTCTATTTTTTATGATCACACTTGATAAAACAGTCTGCAGAAACACTTTGATTAACATTCTCCCTTTGTACGTGTCATCAGAGGGGGAAACCCCCGCCCACTAGTGACCATCTCTCCCTCATTAGCATAAACAGCCCTGAATGAGAAGCAGCCGTCCACCACTAACTCATTTCTAATAACTGATTTCTTTTATCTTTGCCATGATGACAGCACATAATATTTGACTAGAAGATTTTCAAGACATTAGTATTCAGCCTAAAGTGACATTTAAAGGCTTAACTAGGTTAATTAGGGTAAAGTTAGAGTAATTAGGCAAGTCATTGTATAACAGTGGTTTGTTCTGTAGACAATCAAAAACAAATATCACTTAAGGGGGCTAATAATATTCACCTTAAAATGCTTTTTAAAACTGCTTTTATTCTAGCTGAAATAAATAACACTTTCTCCAGAAGAAAAAATATTATAGGAAATACTGTAAAAAAATCTTTGCTCTGCTAAACATCATTTGGGAAATATTTGAAACAAACATTAACAGGAGGGCAAATAATTTTGACTAAGCAGAAGAGAAACCATCTCTTTAGTTTTTCCGTGTTTGAGCGCTGCTAATAGAAGATGTCATGTGGTTTTTCGTCCTGCTGGTTTTTCTGTCGTGTCTTTGTGAAGCATAAATAAATGCTGTCAGTTTCGATTCTGACATTATATGCGATAAATGATTGGCTTTTGCTGTTTATGAATCATCATGACATTTAGTGTCAGTCGGATCGTGCCGTCAGGCTTATATAATCTGAACCCAGCATTAGCTGATAAACAAATAAAAGTGGTTCTTTGCTATTATATGGCCTGACAAGTTCATTCATTCATTTTCCTTCAGCTTAGTCCCTGTATTATCTGGGGTCGCCACAGCGGAATAGACAGCATATGTTTTACACAGCGAATGCTCTTCCAGCCGCAACCCAGTACTGGGAAACACCTATACACACTCATGGCCAATTTAGTTTATTCAATTCCCCTATAGCGCATGTGTTTGGACTTGTAAGGGAAACAGGAGCACCCAGAGGAAACCCACACCAACATGGGGAGAACATGCAAACTCCACACAGAAACGTCAACTGACCCAGCCGGGACTCGAACCAGCAAGCTTCTTGCTGTAAGGCGACGGTGCTAATTATTGCACCACAATATTTAATTACATTCAATAAGTTTATTTACATAATAATAGGTTTGGCATGCTGAGAACCCTGATCTCGGAGATACTTGAGCCCAAGGCTCCCGCCTGGTCAATAAGCATATAAGAGGATCCAAGGTCAGGTAGGAGCTTCCCTTAGAAAAGGAAGAAAAAGGAGGAGATGGGGCAGAAGGGAGGATTCTTCCAAACGAAGATAGAGCAGTAGGGAAAAACGATCCATTTATAGTAAGCTTGGATCACTCTGATTGGATTATTATGATTACAGCTGAGCCAACGCAATCTCATGGCAATTCGTAACTTTTTGATTTAGTGGCTAATTCGTATGAATTTGTACAATCTAATTCGTACAAATAGGTACGATTTGCTCATCACCCAATGACAGTTGGGGTTAGGGGTGGGGTTAGGTGTCACGCCTCCTTTTTAAAATCATTCATTTTCGTACGACTGAACTCCTACGAATTCGTATGAATTAGCCACTAAACTGGCAAAACGTAAAATACTTATGTTTCCTCGTGAGATCAGCAGCCAATCGTGCTCAATCATATCACGTGCTCCTCTCGAAATTCATTCATTCATTCATTTTCTTGTCGGCTTAGTCCCTTTATTAATCTGGGGTCGCCACAGCGAAATGAACCGCCAACTTATCCAGCACGATTTTACACAGCGGAGGCCCTTCCAGCCACAACCCATCTCTGGGAAACATCCACACACTCATTCACACTCATACACTACGGACATTTTAGCCTACCCAATTCACCTGTACCGCATGTCTTTGGACTGTGGGGGAAACCGGAGCACCGGGAGGAAACGCACGCGAACGCTGGGAGAACATGCAAACTCCACACAGAAACGCCAACTGATGAAATTAGTTTATAAAACTTCACTTAAAATTGTATTTGTTTGACTCTCGCCATAAAGAATATGCTAGAAAACAATGTTATATATAGATAATAGGTATAGAATTTATACTTCTACCTATCTATTGGGAGCCCCCAGATTTTCTGGGGCCCTAAGCGGCCGCTTACCTCGCTTATTGGTTGAATCTGCTCTTGAAGTATATGTTTAAAATAGTTTTACTATTGTAGTATAATATATAATCATATACTTGTAGAAAACTTAGCACAGAGTAGCGCACAGTTTTTACACAGTTTGGTAATTAGCGCATTTGTTTTACGGTCGTATAATCACAGCAAAAGCTGCACTGTGAAAATAATATATTAATTTTGTTTCTGTATTTTGTGATTTACAAATGTTTTCAGTTTATTTACGGTTGTGAATTGCATTATGGGATGTTGATCTCCTCTGTGTAAAATTCAACTCTACAGTTTAACAAAGTGACTTTTCAAGAGTTCCCACTTAGATATGCTTAGCATTTAAGCAGGTTTGGCATGCTGTCCCGGGAGAGAACCCTGAGCTCGGAGATACTTGAGCTCAAGGCTCCCGCCCGGTCAATAAGCATATCAGGGGATCCGAGATCAGGTAGGTCTCGAGAGCTCCCCTTAGAAAAAAGGGGGGAAAAGGAGGAGATGGGGTGGAAGGGGGGATTCTTCCAAACGAAGATAGAGCAGTAGGGAGAAAATGATCCATATATAGTAAGCTTGGATCGTTCTGATTGGATTATTACTGATTACAGATGAGAAGCCAGACGTGCTCAATCATATCACGTGCTCCTCTCGAAATTAGTTTGTGAAACTTCACTTATTGACATTTTAGTCGCTTGAAATAAAATAATGTATAAGAAATAATATATATAAAGAAATAAGTTCATAAAATAACACTGTAAATGTACTGGCGGTTTATTACAAGGTTTTGGTAGCATAATATACAACACCAACCAAGACAAAATATCACTTTAAATGATTAAAAATACTGTGATAAAATGACAGTCCATGATAAAAGTTGTCGGAGGAAAGATCAAGGTCCCACAATGCAATTCAATTGATAATAATATCATTAATTAATAAGCATTAATAAATGAAGAAAAACATGAATCGGAAAACCGCTAATTTACGGATATTGTTTTTAAATTAAAGTATTTTATGCTCCTAAAATAACAAGAAACTAACACGAAATGGCCATATTTGATTCTGTCAATCACTTTGAAAGCCACAGATAAAACTAGTGAGCTATAGGCTGCTAAATGCCAAGTCATTTTACACCGTTACGACAGCTGGAGCATGGTTCAGTTCTTGGGAAAGTGGCCTAGTTCCCGCATCAGCAGAATTATATCTCCCGTAACATGTGTGTACAGTTCAGCTCTCAGTGAAACTGTGGGTGTGTTCATGATTCGTTTGAAAACCCTGAGAGTTTCATATTTTGATGTTGTTCTGCTTCTATTCATGCACTTTTGTATCAGCACTAACAGTATAAGTATTGGATTGTTGAATATGCTGTAATGGTTTGTACTTGAATTTATTGTAAGTGGTAATAATAATAATAAAGTTTTCTATTTCACCAGTCAACCTGACAACCAATCATGCAAATCATGTTTGTTAATTTATCAAATAAGCTACATTAAAGTCATACTTCACCTAAAAATAAATACTCTGCCATCGTTTACGCTGTTAACAATTCCTTGTAGAACTTACAGTAACTTAATGTAAATCAATTACAGCAAAAATACTGTATTTACATTTACAGCACCATTTATCTTGCTATATATATATATATACATTATTGTATATCTTTACTGTAAAATATATACAGTAATTTTAACATTGCAACTTTAAAATACAGTAACACACCGCATTACTGTCCTGCAATAAAAATAATTAATATCACAGTTAAGTACTGTATACTTTACTAAAATTGTTAACAGTATAGTTGTTTGACAGTAGCTTACTGTTAATCAATTACAGCAAAAATACCATATTTACATTAACAGCACCATTTATCTTGCTGTAAACACATATACAGCTATATAAGTGTGCTGTAAATGAAAGCTAAAGTTTACTGTAAAGATATACAATGGAATTGATTTACATTGTATATCTTTATCATAAATACAGCCATACTGCATTACTGTCCTGCAGTAAAATACACTTCATATTACAGTGAAATACTGTGTAATTTACTAAAATTGTTAACAGTATAGTTAAAGTACTGCAGTACTGTAAATCAATAACAGAAAGTTACAGAAACATCTTCTGATGCACAACCTTAGACACATCATCAGTGTTGTATCCTGGACTCACAGGGTGTTTCGGGTCTTGCAACAGACACCCTCCTCCACGCGACCCAATCGAAGCTGATCAGACCCCGGCCAATACCGTATTTACATTTACAGCACTATTTATCTTGCTGTATATGCATTCACAGTATTATATATCTTTACTGTAAAATATATACAGTAATGTACACAATGCAACTTTAAAATACGGTAACATACCGCATTACTGTACTGCAGTAAATTACACGTCATATTACAGTTAAATACTGTGTACTTTACTAAAACTGTTAACGGTGAAGTTGAAGTGCAGCAGTTTGCCAGTAACTTACTGTAAATCAATATATTCCAGTTTATCAAACCCAATCAATAAGAATATAGTTTAATGTTTGTCTTGTGTACTGTAGACGCAAACAGAAGCCTCAAATAACAGAAAAGAAACACACACGCACACATCTGCAAGCTCACACACACACACACACACACACACACACACACACACACACACACACACACACACACACACACACACACACACACACACACACAGACACACACACACACACCTTCCTTCCACAAGAACCACACGGACACCACGGGTAACAATAAACTAATCTTATTTTGTCTCTTTATCTCCTGCTATTTACACCGGTACCTAATGTGCAAATTAATAATTTAAAGTAGTGTAAAACTCTCAAATGAATACAAAATCATATATATATATATATATTTATATATAACTTCTTTTTTTTTTTTTTTTTTTACAATTCTAAGACGGTGAGAGTCCATGAGCTTGTTGAATATAAAGGAGGGAAAAGCAGGAGGCGAAAGACACACATGATTGCGGAGGTGTAGAAACATGGGAAGAGAACGAAAGCAGTGGACATCCTTGGCCAGGAAAGACAAAAAAAAAAAACACTAACAGAGAGACACACACACACACGCGGCATCGGATAACTGGACACCGGCACACAACAAAACACAACTCTTATGCTCATTTTGAGTGGAAAAGCACTCGGCGGGACCTTTGCTTAGCAGAGGCACGCACAGTGGCTAATAGGCTAGTCATGCTAGTTAACTTGATCAGCGCAGTTTTTATTTTAAATTTTGCAGCATCCTGATTTTCTAGCGCACAATAAGAACTTGATCTTTGAGCTGTGTGACACTTATGTTTGTTACATGTGTATCATGTAAGACATGTTTGTAAGCCATTTAAGGCTGATTTATACTTCTGCGTCGAGCGATCGGCGTGACCCACGATGCACATAGTCGTGCATTTATACTTCTGCGTGCTGTTTGTGCAGCTCTGCCATAACACCTCCGAACATACCTGCCAATATTTGCCTCTGAAAATTCAGGAGAATGGTGGTGGTGGGGGGCAGTGTTGCCAGACATACGATAATTATCATATTTGTACGATAATTTCAACCTCTGTATGATGTACGATCAATAATGCAAAAAATCCTATAATGTATGATAACTTCAGAATTTTATGGCATTTAAAATGAGTTTCATTGTAATCTTAGGGCTTCTAAACTGATTGATGATAGCTGCATCTTGTGTCTGCTGTCTGTGAGGAGAAGGTGGAGTTAGACATGTTTTCTATCCAATGACTGTAGTTTCTCATCTTACGTTACATCTTCTCAGCCAATCAACGTAGAGAATGGCTCTCTCTAACATTCCTGCTGTGCGCAGCCGTGCACAGCAGCCGTTTTCAGGTTGAGGTCGCTCAAGTTTTAAAAAGTAGTGCTGAAAAGGAAGATGAGAAGGACAGGGGAGTTTGCCCTTGATGTTCTCGTTTTTCCCCATTCAAATGCATCATGCGAACGTGTTTTTCCAAAGTTAATCTAATCAAAACAAAGCCACGGGATCGGCTCATTACAGATCCACTGTATGGGCTCGTGCACACCCTTAGACTAAACTGTGTTAAAAATTCGGGAGGGTGCACTGCTTTCAAGCCAACCAGCACTATGTTGCGCTCCATGTAGGCGTTCAATTTTTACAGCAAAATGAAACCCTCAACATCTGGCAACACACGCAGGTATTCAATGACAGTGACACGGAGGTGGAGTTTGAACCTTCCCACTAAGGTTTTTTTTTACCTATTGTGGTAACTTGCATGTTGCGTCAAAACGCTATTTGTCTAGATAATAGCTGTATACTCTCCGCTTGACTCGTGTACGATAATTTACCTCCAAATATGATAATTTTGAGGTTCTGGTACGATAGTTTTACATTTCCAATCTGGCAACACTGGTGGTGGTGGTGGTGGGGGGGGGGGGCAGTTGGTGTTGTGGCTAAGGTGTCTGAATAACACAGCTAAAAAACGGGTTTGCAACTGTACTATGCACTGGGTTTTGGTTATTCTGCAATGGCATACTATACCAAAGTTGGCGACCGAGGGTTGTTACAGACTGTACCAAAAAGCTTATGACTGGGGGGAGGGGGTAGGTAAAATTACGTGAGTTTTCCGGATGAAATAACAAAATGGAAGGCTGGCGGGAGATGGATCTGAAATACGGGAGACTCCCGGGAAAAACAAGAGTGTTGGCAGGTATGCCTCCGAAACGCTAGCTGGCAGCAGGTTTTTAAGTTCCTCTGTGTCGAGTTTCTTCATGGACGTTTTGTTTTTTCGGAATGCTACAAGTAGCTAAAACTCGCTCATTCAAGGGCGGGTACCGGCGGACATGCAACAACTTTAATCATACGTTAAACACAAAACAAAAGTTTCACAGGACTCCACACTTGTGAACACTCATTTTATCTGGCTTGCAGCTCACAGCACCAACCACACTCATCACCGCTACCAAGCCGACCAATCACAAAGCATCGTTGCGATGTGTAGTTTCATTTTTTGAGAGGTGCACGTTAGCGTCTGCATCAGCCGTGGCGAGAGTTATGCGACCGTATAAAGGCTGCGCTGGATCATATGCGTGCGCTTGACACAGAAGTATAAATCAGCCTTTAGTCAGTCGGTAGATAAGCGTGTTGTTTGTTGTTAGCATATTGTTGTTTGCACTGCCGTGAATGAAATCTAAAAACAAAAATGAGACTTGAAATATTTAATTGTACATTTAGAGACTTAGTTTTGTGTTAAAGCCAACACAATCTCACAGCAATTCGTAACATTTTGATTTAGTGGCTTATTCGTATGAATTCGTACAATTAAATTCGTACAATTTAGCACGATTTGCTCATCACCCAATGACGGTTGGGTTTAGGGATGGGGTTGGGTGCCACGCCTGCTTTTTTTAATTGTGCATTTTCACATGATCAAATTCATATGAATTAGCCACTAAACTGACAAAACGTCAAATACTTACGTTTTCTCGTGAAATCAGGCTGGTTAAAACTCTTTTTAACTAGGCACATTAAATAAGTGGCAGGCAATTAATCATTTCTATTTGTTGGTTTCCACATAGCTCTATATTTAACGTAACACTTTCTGACTAATTTCTTGTGATGCGCAGAAGTTTGGGTTTTTGTGTAGAATTTAAAATGATTTACGTGAATAAAAAATAATAGTAATAAATCACAATTTGTAATTTGAAGTCTACTATTGTTACATTAGAAATTTGGTTTTACATTTCCTAGCCAATCAGAATACAGCAAAATTGACGAAGAATAGATGAACCCAAGCTTTTGTTTGAATTAATTTCTCCGTTGCATCAGGTAACTCTACTCACAGCTCATTCTCATTTGCTTTATATATATGATAATCACAGTTGTGTGATTACGACTAATATTCCTGAGGACAAATGAAATGGAGGTGAAGGACCTGTTTTTTGGCACATGAGAGGCTAGCATGGCAGTGTTAGCATGAGTGCTACAGAATGTTGAAAAGCAGTTGCTTGTAGCCGAGCTGTGGTGTTAAACAGTTGACACAAACACGGTTTCGTAAGCTTTCCACCTTTAGTCCACTGCTGAAGCGTGTAAGGGTTTGCATTCCATACTTATATCCTAAGGTAAGGTGGTTCTTGTAATTTAGCATTCGCTAGCATGACTGTGTTATATATTGCAAGTACAGACAGCAATGAATGGAAGTCCAAAGGCTTACCAGACGTAAAGTAGCACACAATAGTGAGGTTCATTTGATACCATGATGGAACGCAAACCCTTCTACTGAAGGCTTTATATTACAGTATACTGCACGATGGAAAGTCAGTATATACCACAAGATCAATCTTTGATATGCCATATATTAAATATTTTTCCACCATAATAATCCCTGTACAGCAGACTAATCATATCCGTTTCCCTTAGAATCATATGGGGAAAAGTAGAATATGGCTGACGTCATGAATGCATAGATAAAAGGGGGGAGGGGTGGCGGTTGTTACCAAACTTATTGCTTTCAAAAAAATCCACGTGCTGAACAGTGCCTCTCCCTCCCTTGTAATTATTTGCAACGCACAGCAAAAACTGATGTTATTCAACATTACGATTCCAAAGAGCTATGCTGTGAAGTATTGCGTTATAATGATCTCAAAACAAGAGTTTTCCCCTTCCATGATCCGGGAAGCTCCCGTTAGAGACTGACATATGCCTTTACATCTCCTTCTGAAGGTACAAGGTTTACAACACAGGCGGAGCAAAATACGAGGGCTTTTACTCTAGAACAAGTAAAAGATTAAATTCAATCGGACGTAGGACAAACTATAACACAATCTCTGGCCAAAGCTGTAAACTGATTCTGGTTGCACTTCCTGTCATTGTAAAGCAGTGTTCGTTCGCTATTGAGAGTAAAGTAACAAGAATTCAAGGAGGCTGATCTTAAATATAGTAGGAAAATGTTATGCCAGTTCTTTGTATCGCTTGCAAAGTGCAAAAAAGGTGGTGGTGTTGCTGTTGTTGTTTTTCTCCACACACATCAGAGGTGGATATATATGTGTGTGGGCTTGCAGGGCTATCCAGGTCGATGCACCTTCAACTCTCGTTCCCTGCGTTTCAGCTCCTCTCTATAACAATAAGAGCAGAAGTTCTCCGTCTCAGGTCTACCATAGAAGGTGCAGTTCTCCCTTCTGCAGCGTTTCTGCTGAAAACAGTACATTGGGCAAACGCCACTCTGGCCTTTGGTTTTGTCCTGCCCCAACCAGGCATGGGGCGCAGGATCCTCATCTGCGAACTCTAGACAGTCCCGAATGTCGCCAGCGTTGAAGCCATTGGTGTAAGTGTGGGACTTGTGTTCCCCAGGCATGTTGTACGAGAGGGTATCTACAGCATTGATGGTGCGGATGCCAGACATGCGGGCTGGGCTGTAGCTCTGAGAAGACAGTGAGCGGTTTTGCTGTGGGTAGGTGGCACAGGTTTTGAGCGTGCCCACCATTGGCTTGTAGGACTCATCTTGGTAGCTTGATGACTGCACGTTGACATCTCTGAGGTGGATGACACTGTGCCTCTGGATAGGTGGCGTATGGCTATAGTGAGCTGAAACAGGGACTGGTCCGGGTCTCTTAGCACCGTTACTAGGGGAGGAAAAGGGAATGGGGGACATGGAGGATCCTGGGATGGAGGCCGGGATTGGTATAGGAATGGGGGAAGCAACAAGCTTTGGGCTTCCCCTTTCTTGGACTTTCACAGATCCAAGGGAAGGATTATGGCTAGGGTGCAACACCGGTGAGCAGCTTTCGGGTGGAGAGCTATCCGAACACTCTCTTTGGAAAACACTCTCCTGCTCTGGTTTCTTTAGTGCCACGCCATTGGTCTGAGGCTTTTTCTCAGTCTCAGCTTTTCTTTTCTGCTCCTGCTCGGCACTGAAGCGTTCCTGGGCACTGCTCAGGTAGAAGCTGATCATCTCTTCATGAAACTGGTGTCGGTGGCTTGTAAGCAGCAAACCAGCAAAGATGAACTTGCGCTCACCCTGCATGGCTGCCCGGAGGATGTTCAGGCTGAGTTTGACATCTGTGCTGTACTTCCAGTTGTCAAGTGTACGATCTCCAGAGTTTTTGCCTGATCCTGGTGGTCTTTCAACAGGTGAGCTCTCCGAAGCACGGTCTGTGGGAGAGGGACTGGTTGCCTTCTCTGAGGAGGACGTGCTGGCCGACTGGCCTGACTCCTCTTTGCTTCCTTTTCTTGTTTTCGAGTCCTTTTTCTTGGATTTCTGCTCTCCATTCTCCACCGTTCTTCCATTCGTTGAGTTGGACTTGCTGATCTTACCATGGACAAGTCCTCCAAGGCCACCCATATTCTTCTTAAGTTTGATACCCAGAGTCTTGCTGAAGCTACCCAGTTTGTTGGCCACAGAGTCTGTGCGTGTTTTATCTTTATCCTTGCGCTGCTTGTCCTTGTCCTTATCCTTACTCGTCTTGCCATTATTGATGTTGGAGTTACTGCAAACAGACTCCCGGTCGGAGTCCATGGATTCTGCCAGAGATTGTACATCCTCACCTGCAGAGGCAGTGGGCGACTCTGGTTGAGCCAAGGGAGCCTGTAATACACAGACTAGCCATTAGGACTCAAAGCTGAAGATATCTTTACACATAAGAACAACCCAGCTCCAGGAGGCAGTTTAGTACCAACAGCAATAAAAAGGTCTAGGACAGGGATGCCCAATGTTGGTCCTGGAGGGCCAATGTCCTGCAAAGTTTAGCTCCAACGTGCCTCAACACACCTACCTGGAAGCTTTTAGTATGACTGATAAGAGCTTGTTTAGCTGGTTCAGGTGTGTCTAATTGGGCTTGTAGCTAAACTCTGCAGGACAGTGAATCTCCAGAAGCACATTTGGGCTCCCTCGGTCTAGGATATTCGGAAACAGCTACGTTTGTTTTAGCAGAGTTAAAAATAATGTCAACAGGAATGTAGCCTTCCAGGAGCAGGGTTTTGCAAGCCATGTCAATATAAATTAGGATGAGCATTTACCCTTGTTTCAGAAGGAATTCGAATCCATGTTACATTCATGTAGTTGTGCAGAAGGTTCAGTTTAGCTTCCAGTGATAGAATAAGACTGGACAGAGAGGAAAACAAAGTCAAAACATCTCTTCTAAAACATAATTTGTCACACAAATTTGCTTGAATAATTACAGAAAGATGGCCTGTTGCAATTTCTTACGGACCAGTTGACAAATGGTAGAAATTATAAACCATTTGTGGCGTGACTCAGAACTCAATCAGTGCATAAATCTAGTCACCAGTTAATGATAGCAATTAGTTTGTATTTATCAGTCTGTTATGGCGCCAATTGACTGGAGGCCAGCGCATTACAGTTACTTCATCTCAGATGTTTGTTTTGAGTCTCTGTTCTTCCTTTTGTAAATTATGACTGGGGTGGAGCTGCTGCAATTCATTTATAAGCTTTAATTGTACAACCTCTGAAAAGCTCTCCGATTTAAAAAACTTCCTGGACAAGCTGTCCTAACCATAATACTAAATGCAGGAATATGCAACTGATAAAATTCTGGAACAAGCACAGGCTTTTTTATGAGTGAATGAGTCAGAACGACCTCTGTGAGGATAATGTGGCTTGATGCCATGTGCTGGCCCCTTCTGGACAGATTTAGCCCATCTAAATCCCTCATATGGTAAAGATAGCATATAGATACAGCCCCCCAGTTGACCTTTGTCTCAATTACCCCTCATGAAGTCTAGAGTGTGCTCTCAAGGTATTAATGAATTTTGCAAGCTTGCTTTAGGGGTGGATGTAGGATGAGAGAGAAAGAGAAAAAACAGGGGTCTTACTTTGCCAGCTTAGCATTGTCATTGTCATCCCTCCCCCACTCCCAGTCCCTCCCAGGGTCCACCGCAAAATGCAACGCCAGCAGCTTGTGCTCCGAGTCGGTCAGTGGGATGACAGCTGTAAAAAACAGACAAAAAAAATTTAATATTTAGAGACAGAATTCAAGAGTGGGAAGAATTTACTGCAAATGTTGCGACCATTTTCAAAACAGTCTGAGGCAGACAGATGGCTATGTAGGTCTTGTTTTAGCCCTGGTTACACCTGGTACTAAGATCTGTGGGTCAAAAGTAGACGATGGAGAAACATTGCCATTTACACTTGGTGTTTTAATCCATTTCTTACATTCACTTTTGACCACTCTTCTGATTTCTTTAAGGGGAATAAAGTAGGTGGCTGGTCAAATGTTTTCGACTACTTGTGCACTTAAACTATGAAAGCAATCTGGTCAAATTTGTGTTTGAATACTTCTGGAAAGCTGTCTTAGTGTTTTAGACATCATTCACACATGCATTTAGCCTCGTCTGCTTTGTCATTCGCTCATCTTGTCCACTTTCCTGATTTCTTTAAAAGGGAAGGTCTATGGGCGGGTGAATGTATAGTTCTTTTCTGACCTTTATTCATTTATTTTATTTTTTTTACAGTCGGCTGCTTTCGTGGCTGTCTGAATGCAGTAAGCTGAATGTGCATTTGAAACCAATGTGTTTTCACCTACCTCTGGAAGTGGTTTTAAGTGAACAAGCTCTGAATGTTTTAGACCCCATTTATGCCAGTATTTAGTATTGTTCACTTTATCTTTTGTCTATTTTCGTCCACTTTTTTATTTATTTGAGGGTAGGATCTAGGAATAGGCGAATGTTTGCTTTTTTTCTGACCTTTCTGATCTTGTTTTAATATACAGCAGGTGGTATTTTGTGGCTATTCGAATGCATTCAACTACATGTGCATTTGAACTACGAAAGCAATCTGGTCGAATGTGCTTTCAACTACTTGTGAAGGCATTGAAAGTGAACAACCTGTTGTAGAGTCCATTTCCATGCCTCCGACACCCATTTGACAGGAAAAACATTTCAACATTAATCAAGGGCTACACTATCCATGAGTGCAAAGGCCTGGGTGTGGCACTGTTTCCTAAAGAGAAAATATCAGAGCCTTCCATCCGCTCTAACTACTTCCCTTCCCCCCCCTCCTTTTCTCATCACTCTTTTCGTCACGGTACCAAACTGCTCTTTTCATACTGGACAGAATGAACGAGAAAGAGAGAGAGAGAGAGAGAGAGAGTGGGTTGAAAGGAGAGATAAAGAGAGTGATTCAGTTCTCGTGACTGTTGGAAAATGCAGCATGTTTGAACAGAGGACGTTCCAGCCCCTTCTGTCACAACCACACACACACACACACTGACAGAACAAACTGTCTCCGCTCCTCATGAACGGGCTCCCATGTGCCAGGTGACTGCTGGGTAAATCTCGCAGCGTACCAATGATGAACATACTGCTCTTCTGTGACTCATTTAAATGACACTCGTAGGAGTGAGAGACATCGAGTCACAGTAATGAATACATTTGTGTGTGAAAGAAAGAAAAGGTCAAGGAGAGATAACGTCTATGTAGTAGAGCTGGGAAAAACTAACATGATATGGCCAAATGATTATAACCTACAACTTTAAAAGGGACCCAAAATTACTCACTACACTGTAAAATGTAATAAGTTGACCTTACTTACAAAATTTCTAAGTAGTGTATTAATTTTAAGTGAGCATATATTTTGGCTGTGTGGATCCAGATACAGTAATGGCAGACAATAAATATCTTATGCGTGCTCTCATGGCAGCCAGCAAAAAAGCAATCACACTGAAATGAAGAAAAATATAACTAAATGATAATTAAGCTACAAATTTAGAGACAGTTCACCCAAAAGTGAACATTTACTCACTATTTATGCTCTCTCAAGTGGTTTTTAAATTAGTTTTTTTTCTCCTGTTGAACATAAAAGAAGATATTTTGAAGAATGCTTAAAAACCTGTGACCATCGACTTCCATAGTAAGAAAAACAAATACTATAGAAGTCAATGGTTACCGGTTTCCAATAGGCTTCAGTATATCTTACTTTCTGTTTAATAGAAGAACTCAAACAAGTTAAAAGTGAGTAAATGATGACAGAATTTTCATTTTTGGGTGAACTATCCCTTTAATGCTGAAGATTTGGGCTCATGTTGGATTAAATGACACTACTTTTTACATCTATTATTTAAATGTTTGTTGTACAATAGTTCAAACTGCAATATATCAAAATAACTAACATGATATGGCCAAATGATTATTGAGCTACAAATTTAGAGACAGTTCACCCAAATGTGAATATTTACTCACTATTTATGCTCTCTCAAGTGGTTTTAAATGAGTTTCTTTCTTCTGTTGAACACAAAAGAAGATATTTTGAAGAATGCTTAAAAACCTGTGACCATTGACTTCCATAGTAAGAAAAACAAATACTATAGAAGTCAATAGTTACAGGTTTCCAGCACGCTTCTGTATATCTTACTTAAGAACTTAAACAATTTTGAAACAAGTAAAGGACAGTGTTGGATAAGTTCTGTAAAAGTGTAATCGATTACAAATGACTGATTACTACTGGAAAATTGTAATTTGATTACATTACTAATTACTTCATGTAAAAAGTAATCAGATTACTAATTACTTTAAAGTTACTTTTAAAACAAAATATATCTATAAAAATACAAAAAAAACCTGCAGCTCTATTAGTAATTTAATATATTCAAAATACTTATTCAAAAGTTGTCTCATCAATCACCTGTTCCAATCCTGTTTGTCTTTTGTTTTGAACACAAAGAAGACATGAAGAAAACTGGATACCTGTAACCACTGACATCCACAGTATGCAAAAGCACTGCAGTGTTTGGGTCTTTTGTGTTTGTCTGAGGTAATTAGTCTACCAAAATATGACGCTGATCGGTCAGTTCTTGTCACATGACTCACGTGACTCGCCTGGGAAATGCGAGCGCGCCCGACATGCGCTTCCAATATGCACGCGCGCCAAAACACGCGATATGTGAACGGCCCCATAAGCAGCTACCTTTCTCTTTATATTCAGAAGATACCTTCACTCCCGATGCTGCACAAAAATCTAAGTTAGCCTGTTTAGGCTGAGTTTCGCCACTGTGTTTTTGGGCGACGATGTCCTCCTCTGTGACGAGAATTGTCATAGAATGCTGAGTTGCTGATCAAGTTAAAAGCAGTTGAAAGTTCTTTAGAGACTGGACATAGACTGCATTTCACAGCAATATTTTAGCTTTTACACTCAATGAAATCAAAGTAATGTCTGTATTTCCACTTGAAGAAGCAGCCGCTCTCGACAGCAGCCATTATTAGGGTCATTTCAGCTCACGTTCTCCAGCAATGTAAAAGCGCATGCTTGTTAACTGATGTTGCAGCAGAAACCGTGATTTAAAAGAAGCTTTTTTTTCCTTCTAAAAACTATATTTCAAGAGTTCACACTTAGCTGATGATTGATTATAAAGCTTGTTTGGCATACTGTCCCGGGAGAGAGCCCTGAGCTCATAAGATCCTCGAGCCTGGGGCTCCCTCCCATTTGCAAGGCGAGAGGGGAGTTTGAGCTCAGGTAGATCTCGAGAACTCCCCTGCTGTAGTAGCTAATGAACAGATAGTGATAGCTTATAAGATATAACTTCTTACTAGGAGCATGTCTATGCTGCCAATTTAGATTAGTCAATTAACTTAAGTTGCATGTTTTTGGACGGTGAGAGGAAACCGGAGAACCCTGGGGGAAACCCACGTGAGCTTGGGGAGAACGTGTAAACTCCACACAGAAACGTTGGCTGGCTTGGTAAGGACTAGAACCAGTGACGTTCTTGCTGTGAGGCAACAGTGCTAACCACTGGGCCACCGTACCACCCATCTAGGAAAGGAGGAAGAGTAGGGGTGGAAGGGGGGATTCTTCAAAACTAAGATTGGCTGTGATATGGAACCTAGTGTATTTATAGTGGCTTAGGCATCGTCTGATTGGTGAATCATAAATTGAATAATGCGGGGCCGGCTGCAAGCAATCATAAGCATGTGATTTTCTCGAAATTAGTTTATAAATAAACTTCACTTGTAACGTAACACAATTACATTGACTTTAGTAACTGTAATCAGATTACGCTAATGTAAAATGTAATTGATTACATTACTGCGTTACCCAAAAATGTCCTTAGAATTAGAATACAGTAAAGCCTTACTGTGAAACGCCTTAAAACTTTAAAGAGTGAGTAAATAATGACAGAATTTTATCTTTTGAATAAACTATCCCCTTTAATGCTGAAGATTTGGGCTCATGTCGGATGAAATGAGTTTGTACATCTAATAGTTCAAACAGCAATATGTCCAAATAATCACACTACGATTTCTGTGGGCCACATTATCCAGCGCTAGTGTGTAGGGAGTATCTATCATTCATCCATTATCCACAGTAAGACGCTCGAAGCACACTTCCTCCCCGTTGAATTTTCAATCAGCACACGACTTTGCCTCCCACCCACGTCTTTTAATTCACAATCCTGGCAACAAGAAGCGCCAAAAATGCCCAGCTGGTCCACTGCACATTCACATAATCCAAAATCTCAGTCCACCCCCTACCAATTTCCAACTTTCATGCACTTCCGACAGACATTTTGTGTTGAATATGTGGATTTGATCCAGTTTGGGAAAGTTTTCGCTAACATTAAAGCACCACGGAACTATTATTTGTCATTATTACTTTGGTACACTAGTAGTACAGTATTTTTTTTTATTTTATTTTTTTGCGAGGGGGAGGATGTCAAAAAAGCGCAATTTTGAATAACTACTAGATACCACTTTACTTGAAAGGGCTGTTTTTAATTATGACAAGACATGTACAGTATGAAGAACTTACGCATGATTATGACAACTTTGTTAAGTGTCATTTGCTCAGTTATGTCATTTAAATGCAATAATGTCATTAGCCCCTTTCACACAGTGATACCGGTAAATATTCGGAAAGTTACCGGATTGACTTTACCGGTAAATTCACAAAAGCGCTGCTCACACTGGCGAGGACGTTCTGGAATTTTACCGTAAAAGCATTCGCACATCCATTCCAAAATAGCGGTAAATTCTGACATCATAAACTAGAAACGAGCTCTAAGCGTCTGTGCTTGTATGTGTAAACATAATAGAGGTCTGACTTTTGTTGATGGTTTTACTTTTATTTAAAGCTTTAGCATTCATGCAGCTGCTTTTGTCCCAAAGACATCCAAAGGCAGAAGCGTGAACCGCAGCTAAATGTTTACACATTTGACGACATTACACATTCTGTGGATGGATCAGTATTGTGAACAACTTCAATGAAAACATATGGAAGAACAATGTCGCATGTCGAGATCTACATAATATGTGTGTGTGTGCTGGTGCTATGTTTCAAATGCTATTCACTACCAGACAAAAGTCTTGTCGTCTATCTAAGTTTTAGGAAAAATTTATAATAACTTGACTTCTAGTTGATCATTTGGTATCAGAAGTGTCTTATATGAAAGGCAAAGGCCTCTAGATTACGCTTATTTGACCACAATAAAATATGATCATGCTTTGATTTTGAATGATTTCATTAGGACAGTAAGCTCTGACTTTGCTTAGTCAAAAGTCTTGTTACTTAACAGAAATAATGTCCAGTATAGAATATAAAGTCATGCTGCAGTGGAAACAGAATGAATATTGTGTCTGACTCCATCATGAGCTTGGAGGACTGCATCCATACATCTCTGAATGACTCAAATCACTTAATAATAAAGTCATCTGGAATGGTAAAGAAAGCATTCTTGCAGGACTCCCAGAGTTCATCAAGATTCATCTTCAATGCCTCCTTCATCTTACCCTAGTCATTCTCAACAATGTTCATGTCTGGTGACTGGGCTGGCCAATCCTGCAGCATCTTGACCTTCTTTGCTTTCAGGAGCTTTGATGTGGAGGCTGAAGTATGAGCAGGAGCGCTATCCTGCTGGAGAATGTGCCCTCTCCTGTGGTTTGTAATGTAATAGGCAGCACAAATGTCTTAAAACCTCAGGCTGTTGATGTTGCCATCCACTCTGCAGATCTCTCGCACGCCCCCACACTGAATGAAACCCCAAACCATGATTTCTCCTTCAACAAACTTGACTGATTTCTGTGAGAATCTTGAGTCCATGTTGGTTCCAGTAGGTCTTCTGCAGTATTTGTGATGATTGGGATGAAGTTCAACAGATGGTTCATCTGAAAAATCCCTTCTGCCACTTTTCCAAATGATCAACTAGAAGTCAAGTTATTATTTGTTGCTCTTACAACTGAGATCAAGACTTTTGTAGTGTATGTGACTCTGGACCACAAAACCCGTCTTGCACGAGTAAACATTTGGCAATAGCCAAAAAAAAAAAAAAAAAACACTATATAGGTCAAAATTACAGAATTTTATTTTAACAGGAATCAAGAAAGATCAAGTTCCATGAATATATTTTGTAATTTTTCTCAAATTTTCTATAGTAATGTCTAATTAGTAACGTGCATTGCTAACCTAAATTTTGTCATAAAGGCGTCACAGTAAGTAGCACGATCGCCTCACAGCAAGAAGGTCATTGGTTCGAGCCTCGGCTGTATCAGTTGGCATTTCTGTGTGGAGTTTGCATGTTCTCCCCGGTACAGGTGAATTGGGTAAGCTAATTTGTATGCGTGTGAATGAGTGTGTATGGATTCCCAGTGATGGGTTGCAGCTAGAAGAGCATCCGTAAAACATATGCTGGATAAGTTGGCGATTCATTCCGCTGTGGCAACCCCAGATTAATAAAGAGACTAAGCCGAAAAGAAAATGAATGAATATGGTCATAAATGAACGGAAACTTGTTATTTATTTAGCTTTCAGGTATGTAAATCTTTTAAAAGATTGACACTTATTATTAGTCGAGGACACATTTGTACAAACAACATGGCTGAATATTGTTTCGTCAATGTGTTTTTGTGAAATTGAAACAACATATTTACTGAATAAGTGACCATCCAAAAATTAATTGTTTTAAATTATTAAAACTGGCCTCACGGTGGCGCAGTGGGAAGCACAATCTCCTCACAGCAAGAAAGCTGCTGGTTCGAGCCTCGGCTGGGTCAGTTGGCATTTCTGTGTGGAGTTTGCATGTTCTCCCCGTGTTCGCGTTTCCTCCGAGTGCTCCGGTTTCCCCCACAATCCCCAAAAACATGCGGTATAGGTGAATTGGGTAAGCTAAAATTGTCCGTAGTGTATGAGTGTGAATGAGTGTGTATGGATGTTTTCCGGTGATAGGTTGCTGTTGGAAGGGCATCCGCTGCGTAAAACGAATGCTGGATAAGTTGGCGGTTCATTCCGCTGTGGCGACTCCAAATTAATAAAGGGACTAAGCCGAAAAGAAAATGAATGAATGAATAATTAAAACTGCTTTTGAATGACAGTGGTGAAGCATATACATACATTATATAATATTTATAATATAATAACTAATATATTACATAATACATATGTTTATATAATATTTCTTATTGTGAATCCTGCTTAAAAATGTAGGATTTTTTTGTTCTGTTGTACTACACTCTTGTTTTGATGCTTGAAATCCCATTTTCGTCATTCGCTCTGCTTTGTGGGGCTGGGATTGTGTTGCTATAATGACGCGGTTCATGCTTTCATAGTAAAAACTGATTGGTGGATCTCTGACGTCTTCTCAGTGGTGTGTAGTTATACAACAGAAAATTGGAAATGAAAACAAAATATTTGAAAGCACAGGCAAAACAACACGTCCTAACAGAAGCATATATCATCGCTTCGCAATCTCCAAATCTCACATACAACTCCGTTCCTTTGAAGTAAATCTCGTCCAAGGCCAACAAAAAGATCAGAAAAAACAACCAAGCAGCCAAAATCATTTACCCCAAACCATCACGTTCCCTTCGCTGTTATTGAAACACACAAACCAAAGTGATGAGGTTTCTTCCAGAGATTTGTGGGTCAAATTCTTGGGGAGTCACACCGGGACAAGAAAGAGCATCCAAAGTCCAAGCTGGAAGAAATGTAGGTGGAATTCCCAAAAGCACAGCACACACTGTTCGGAATAACACACAAAGCCGTACACGTGGGCACACACTCATACATACAGCTAGGCAACAAGCAGCTCATTGTGCGCGCACAGATACGGTTTCCCACCAGAGCGGGGTCAGACGGTGAATGCTGGAGCTATGTGGGGTTGTGTCCCGACTCCTACACTGCAGCTGTCCTACCTTTCTCTGGCCCAACACGCACACACGCACGCACGCACACGCACACACACTTCAGATCAGACTGTTGTTAGCATTTGGGCCGGTTCCAGATCCAAACACTGACATTGCCAGTTCTACCCTGGAGTGTAATGTATTTTGTATCCCTTCTGGCAGTGGTGTGGACCTGTCCTTAACTGACCCGCCTCAGAAACGTGACGTTAAAGTGCGGCTGTTTAGTTGTTCAGTAGTGTTGTATGTACGTTTTTTGACTGCTAAAGCAATAAGTAACATATATGTGCAATAATGTATGTAACATGCTAAGTGAACACGCTTGTTTACCTGATAAACAATGCTGAAAGTGATTTGTTCTCTATTGAAAATGTCTGTTCTGTGTCAGAGTGTCTGTCTTTGTTTTGGCCTCTATAACCAGCCCACTGCCAGTTTACCCAAATATATTTCAGCATTTGGGCCGGGTCATTTGGGCCAGTTCTACCCTGGAGTGTAATGTATTGTGTATCCTTTCTGGCAGTGGTGTGGACCTGTCCTTAACTGACCCGCCTCAGGAACGTGACATCAAAGTACGGCTGACGAGTATTTATTATGCGGTATCAATCAGTAGTTACTGTACTTAAATTACGTATCCAGCTATAATTTAGTAGTTATATGTAATTTAAAGGTGCTGTATTTACATTTTTGACTCTTCTAAAGCACTAAAGTAACATGTGTGCAATAATGTATGTAACATGCTAAGTGAACACGCTTGTTTACCTGAAAAACAATGCTGAAAGTGATTTATTATACATCGAAAATGTCTGTTCTGTGTCAGAGTGTCTGTCTTTGTTTTGGCCTCTATAACCAGCCCACTGATAGTTTAGCCAAATATATTTCAGGACCCTGCATTTGGGCCGGGTCATTTGGGCCAGTTCTACCCTGGAGTGTAATGTATTTTGTGTCGGTTCTGGCAGTGGTGTGGACCTGTCCTTAACTGACCCGCCTCAGAAATGTGACATTAAAGTACAGCTGACGAGTATTTGTTCGTATTCGGTATCCCTACATTGTCTGCATGCTGGTAACAGTGTAATTAGTTACTAGTAAAGCAGTAATTGACCCGCCTCAGAAACGTGACATCTATACGGGCGATGAGTATTTGTTATTAGATTAGATTAGATTAGATTCAACTTTATTGTCATCACACATGTACAAGTACAAGGAAACGAAATGCAGTTTAGGTCTAACCAGGAGTGCAATAGCAGCAAGTGCAAGATACAGGTATAAGTTATAAAGTGCAGTTATAGAAAAACTATGGTGATATTTACAAATGGATGTACTATCTACATTATATACAGGTTGTGTTAGCTATGAACAGAGATTTACAGTAGATGGATAAATGTACAGGTTGCTATTAATAATCAGAAGTGTGCAGATAGATAAACATAATTACAAATGTATATGTATTATTCGGTATCAATCAGTAGTTACTGTACTTAAATTACGTATCCAGCTATAATTTAGTAGTTTTATGTAATTTAAAGGTGCTGTATGTACATTTTTGAGTTATTAAGGTAACAGAGTGTCTGTTTTTGTTTTGGCCTCTATAACCAGCCCACTGCCAGTTCACCCAAATATATTTTAGCACCATTTGGGTCGGTTCATTCGGGCCAGTTCTACCCTGGAGTGTAATGTATTGTGTATCCCTTCTGGCAGTGGTGTGGACCTGTCCTTAACTGACCCGCCTCAAAAACGTGACAGTACGGCTGACGAGTATTTGCTCATATTCGGTATCCCTACATTGTCTGCATGCTGGTAACAGTGTAATTAGTTACTAATAAAGCAGTAGTTACTGTAATTAAATTATGAGTAGAGTATGGGACTACTATTAATTTTAAGGTCATTTAAAGGTGCTGTATTTACATTTTTGACTCTTCTAAAGCATGAAAGTAACATGTGTGCAATAATTTATGCAACATGCTAATGCCCCTTTCACACAGGACGTCAGCGTCAATGCTTCCCATTTACTTTGAATTAGCTGATTGCGGATTAATTTTATTGGCTGACGCTGCTATGACAATCGCATCAGCCCCAACTTCAGACAAGCCCTCCGTCAAGCATTGACGCTAAAGCCCCGTGTGAATCGGGCACAAGTGAACATACCTGAAAAACAATGCTAAAAGTCAGTTATTCTCTGAAAATGTGTGTTTCGCATGGGCATGTCTGTCTTGTATTGGTCTCTATGAATTTGGGCTGGTTCTAGATCCAATATGTTTCAGTAAAAAACAACATACGGAGAACTGTAGCAGCCTCCAGAATAAGACGCAGGTCTTTTTAAAATCGGCAAACAATACAAATATTACAAACATGAACACTAGCTGATCAGGCTCGATCGTCAGGCACGCTCACTCCTGTTGGTGTCTGTTGATTTAAGTTGCAAAAATAGTAGCTAAGCTGCTTTTTCCAAGTAGCTTTTAGCTTAGCTTGCTACATTCCCCAGAGGGTAGCTTTTAGTGTAGTTAAGCTACATTTTAGATAGAGTAGCTAATAGCTTAGCTCACTACATTTTTCAAGTAGCTTTTCCAGCGTTGCTAATATTTAATCACTATTTTTGAAGCAACTTACACCCAACACTGTTTTTGTAACAACCAAAATACTTCAACCGGATCAACTGAAGACACTGAATTGCATGATAATGGACAAGTAATCAGGAGATGACGAGTCTGTAAATAAGGTCTTTCTCTCTGTGGTGATAATACAAACAGAAGTTGTTGACAGACAACATCGCTCATAGAGTCTGACATGCTACATTACAAGCAGAGTTCATTCTGCCGGCGCGAGGGGGAGGCTGATGTATGCCGAGTGTGTCTGGCTGCACGACATGCGGAAACTTAGACAGGCAATGAGCGGGAATATCTGTCATGTGAGGCCTGTGTGATATAATCCTTCTGAGAGTGGCTCCCAAAGCATTATTTCCCGGGATGGCTGTGTTTTTTTCGACTCTCCCCCCTCTGCTGGGTCGTATCAATCACTACAGTTGCGCCCACTGAGGAAAACAATTAGTGCGCTTTAGTCACGCAAGCCCTGCTTGTGCTTGATGAGGTGTGAATTCAGGAGTTGCAGTTCACAGCTGTGTGTGTTTTTACGGCTATTGTAAACAGCAATCATGCTGCTAAACAAAGCGGATTTTAAAAACACGAGTGGGAATCTGATTGCCTGCATATTTTCCGAGACCACATTAAACAGATAAACTGTATATGAGTAGCTTACAAATAACCAATAGAGCTTTTTCACATGATATGTTTAACGGTCATCAGCACCATAAACAACTATTACACCCCTTTATAGAAGATGTAAGGTAAGGCCCCGTTTACACTAATACGTTTTAGTTTTAAAACGCATAAGTTTTGCTACGGTTACGCCATCCATCCACACTACGCCGGAGTTTTCGAGCCCCAAAAACGGAGCGTTTTGAAAACGCTGGAGAGGCCGTTTTCATTCTAAAATGATGCTGCTCAGTCTCAGTGTGGATGGGGGAAAGCAGTACAATTTTACTAATTCACATGTTTTATACAAATCTTAATAATAATAATCTATTAATGAGACAATTTGAATCAAATATTAGCAAAATGATCATATATACACCACCAGCATAGCATGTAAGCCACAAAGAGGTGTTTGTACAACAAAATACAGGCGGTATAAAACTGATAATAATCAAACGACCCTTGAATGTTTACAAAAATAGAGCTTTAGTAAAAATAGAGCACTTACGGACATATATTTCAACGTTTAAATCAGCCCCAGAAATAATCTGCATGTGCGACGGCACGCTTAGAGAAACCGAAAGTAACCCGAATATATAGTACAGTCGTTTAAATGTCCAGTAGGTGGCCGGTCAAACCACAAGCGGCTATATTCCACTGCAAAACAACGATAGTGATTCAAAAATAGATTTTTGTTGGGCCGAATCTCGTTATATTTTTGACGTCAGTTGCGGGCCAGAGAGAGGAGGAGGGGGGTCCACAAACGGCTCAAAGGCCGGCAGATTAAGACCCCTGGTCTAGTACCTATGTTTTAAAAAATATATGGATGTAAATAGTGATTGTCATTTACTAAAATAGACACGTAAAATTATGGCCGAGGTATTTACTAATGATTTTATGATTTTCTTTTTTAATCTACAGGGTGGGCTGTTTATATGGATACACCTTAATAAAATGGGAATGGTTGGTGATATTAACGTCCTGTTTGTGGCACATTAGTATATGTGAGGGGGCAAACTTTTGAAGATGGGTGGTGACCATGGTGGCCATTTTGAAGTCGGCCATCTTGGATCCAACTTTTGTTTTTTTCAATAGGAAGAGGGTCATGTGACACATCAAACTTATTGGGAATTTCACAAAAAAACAATGGTGTGCTTGGCTTAAACATAACTTTATTCTTTCATGAATTATTTACAAGTTTCTGACCACTTATACATTTTGTTTAATGTGCTGCCCATTGTGTTGGATTGTCAATGCAACCCTCTTCTCCCACACTTCACACACTGATAGCAACACCACTGGAGAAATGCCAGCACAGGCTTCCAGTATCCGTAGTTTTTTAGGTGCTGCACATCTTGTATCTTCACAACATAGACAATTGCCTTCAGATGACCCCAAAGATAAAAGTCTAAGGGGGTCAGATCAGGAGACCTTGAGGCCATTCAACTAGCCCATGATGACCAACCCACCTTTCAGGAAACTTTATTCAAGAAACCATTCCCATTTTATGAAGGTGTATCCATATAAACGGCCCACCCTGTATAAGATCTGTAATTTATGCTTGAGACGGTCACACCACAGGACAGTTTTGAGATGAGATTGTAAAAAATGTAATAGTAGTTTTTATAACAAGATGTCCATGAAAAACAAAGCAATGTTTACCTATGTACTGCATATTCAAAGAAGAAGATACTAAATATATTCATTTCATCATGTATGAGAGTGAAAAAGCAACGTCACGTCAAACAACGCACATGGAAATATCTGTGATGCTTGCCGTTGGTTGCGATGCAAGAAATCTGGATGCTTTTAACCAAAGCTTGGCATGAGATGGTCAAAGCACAAGAAGGTTTTCATTCCTACGAGATGAGACTTTAAAATCTGCCCAGCGAATGCCAAAGAAAATAAAGGTCTGCGTAAAGCTGGACAGGCCCTTCTTAAAATAGCAATGGACGCATCCTATTGGTCGACTGCTGTCATATAAAGTGTAACCACAGAAAAATGGAGGTGCATTAAAGCGCGTTAGCATGGCACGTCACAGGGAAACCATTCAGTCTGCAATGTGGAGGGAAAAAAGTGCCTCTATCGCAGACAACACTTCAAAGAGGCCTTAAATCACTAAAAGAGTTTTACATCAGTGACATATTACAATTACCCCGCAGTTAAAGAACGTTTATGAGTGGAAAACGAGAAGAGTGGATGAAAGGTATTTCAGCACATTTTGTTCTCCTTGACAAATATGTTTAGCTAAAGGCTATCCTTAAAGAGCCGGTTTAGCAGAGTCTATCGGGACTAATTCAAACTATATTCGTATAGATAAATAAATATATATATATTTATCTATATATATATATATATATATAGTTTATATTCTCAAATATAGTTAAAGGTCCAGTGAAGAGCTTTAAAATGTGCATTTTTATTCAATATTTGTTGTAATTTTTATAAAAAAAAAAGGGTGGGACATAGAGTAGCTCCTCCCCTTTAAAAAAAACAGCCAATAGCGTTTTGTTTTATCACAGCTCTGCCAGTGAGAGTGGTTGAGCTCAAGCGCATCAAATGAAAGCAAATAAGAAGATGGGGCGGGGCATGACAGACACTAAAGAGCATTTGATTGGTCATGAATTGATGAGAAACTGTAGTATGCAGTGGCGTGAATTAAATTGTTGATCCATTTAGGCGGAAGCGACAAATTACAGTACAAGCTTTACGTGTTTATATCAGGTTTATATCTTCTAAATGCGAATTTTGCCAATGTTTTGGAGCGCACTAGCTTATAGATATCTTAAAAACTAACAATACTGATACTAACATAAAAAAACAACAACTTTATTTTAATTTATGGGACCTTTAAAAATCAAAGGCTTTATTGTGACCAAATGATGATTTAAAGGTACTGTAAGTTTCAAGGGACTCCACACTTGTAAACACTCGCTCCATTCGGCTCGCGGCTCTCAGCACTGCCCACACTCATAACAGCTGCCTATCTGACCAATCACAGAGGTTGCGCTTTGCGTCATTGCAATGTGTGGTTACATTTTTTTTCAGAGCATACACGTGTGATTGATGCAGAAGTATAAACAAAGTCCCTTTAAGACAAGTCATTTCACTCGGCGGCCATCTTTGAAACATCTCTCGGGCAGTATGCTCGAGCATTCTGTCTGAATGGGGAAACACCAAATTCTCCAAAACTGTTTGCCAAGCTTACGATTACATTACATATTATGATTAACCAATACAATTAAACAACAACCGTCTCATAAGTCTCATTTCAGAACGTTCGAATCAAATAAAATCGACATATTTTCAGGTTTCAATGCCCATGCGCACTCGAAAGGAACGAGATCACGACACCAACCTCATTTATGGTCGTTCTACACATTATCATCCTCTGGATAATGATTGTCAGATCACGCTGCTCTTCTGAAGTAATTCACAACTCGGTCTTGATGGCGAATCTCCTCTAGAAATGTAAGCGACTCTTTGTTTACAAGTTTGTAGGCGTTTGAGTAGTTGCTGTCATGTGACGTGCGTTTGACAGGACGGACTGTACCTTACGTTTGCTTCATACGGATTACAAAAACAAAAAAACTTTGTTTTCAAGTGCACTTAGTTCATTTAAAAGTACAGATTTCAAGCTTTATGGGGATATATTTATGTCTGTGAAGCAAGTATTCGCTGAGATTCCAGTGTGTTTGTTGACCACCAAACTGTCGTAAAAGCTAACGTCTGGTTCCCTGGAGAAACGTCAGTATATAGCGATTGATGATTGGCTCCAGTACTAGTAGGTGGGGCTTCATTCGCAATATTGAGCTTATCACTAGTGTGATCATACGCTTCAGGAAGCAGCCAGGGCTGATCACACTGGTGTGATCATAAGCCTCAGGGACCAGCCAGGGCTAATCACACCAGTGTGATCGTACACGTGAAAGGGTTACAAAAAAAATGCTGAATGAACATACTTATTTACCTAAAAAACAATACTAAACTCATTTCTTCTTCAATTGTGTGTTCAGCATCATAATTGTCTATCTTTGCGTCTGTTTAACTCCACCCACTCTCTTTATTTATGCTATTTAGCTATTTGTTTTCAGTAGAAATGTTGTATGTTAATAGGCGGAGCATTTACATTCTAACGAATCTGATTGGGGCGGCTCGGTGGCTCAGTGGTTAACACTGTGGCCTCACAGCAAGAAGGTCACTGGTTTAAGTCCCAGCTGGGCCAGTTGACATTTCTGTGTGGAGTTTGCATGTTCACCCCGGATTGGCCCGTGTTTCCTCCGGGTGCTCCAGTTTCCCCCAAAGTCCAAACACATGCGCTATAGGGGAATTGAATAAACTAAATTCGCCTTAGTGTATGGGTGTGTGTGTGTGTGTTAATGAAAGTGTATGAGTGTTTCCCAGTACTAGATTGCAGCTGGAAGGGCATCCGCTGCTTAAAACATATACTGGAATAGTTAGCGGTTCATTCCGCTCTGGCGACCTCTGAAATAGAGACTAAGCCAAAGAAAAATGAATAAACAAATTAACAAATCTGATTGGACCAAAGAAATCCTAACCCACCCACAAGTGCGGGATGAGTCATCAGTGAACTTATTCAAGTTCCTTTCCTGCGGTACGTGCACACACACACCAGCTAAAAGCAAATCATTATATGGTGTATTTAGAAGTAAACTAACATACTGATGTCAGTTTCAAAGCCAGAGAACACCTGAAGCCACAAAACTTCACGCGGCCTTTTGACACACTCTCTTTTCTCCATCGCTCTCCCACACACACACAAGAGCTTCAGTGTTCTTTGGAAACCGCTGGCACCTGAACACACACTGGGCAGACGGGCACTCCCTGGCAGACCCCAGCGGAAGATCCGGCATCACCACCAGGACATGCGCGCACACACACACACACACACACACAGACGGACTCTGGTCGGAAAGGGGAAGAAGGGAGGCAGGGGGGTTTGGGAGGAGCAGATCAGGGTCTAAACCACATGTACTGGCTGGTTTGAACTGAACTGCACTAAATGGCAGAGGGCAAGCAGTTCACTGAGGACAGAGTGAGAGAGAGAGTGTGTGTGTGTGAGAGAGAGAGTGTGTGTGAGAGAGTGTGTGTGAGTGTCTGGGTATGCTTGTGATTGTATGTTTGTGCATGTGTGTGTGTGTGTGTGTGATCGTGTGTGTTTTAGCGCATTTGAGTGTTAGTGTGAATGTGTGTCTATGAGTGTGTGTTTGTTATTGTGTGTAGGCTTGTGAGTGTGTTAGTGTGAGTGTCTGAGTGTGCGTGTGATTGTATGTTTGTGCATGTGTGTGATCGTGCGTGTTTTAGCGCGTTTGAGTGTTTGTGTCTGAGTGTGTGTTTGTGTGTGTGTCAGTGTG
>CAIGQZ010033189.1:319707-334042 GCA_903798205.1 Danio tinwini
TTTATTTATTTATTTATTTATTTATTTATTTATTTATTTATTTATTTTTATTGAATGCTTGAAAATAACAACAACATTAACATTAACATTAACAACAAATGTCATGATTCAAACAACAACAATCCAGGGGTTTTCAGTCATTTAGTCCAAGATAAGTGCCAAGTCCTTCATCAAAGTCCTTGTTCGTGTTCCTTTTAAAATTGTTGATCCTTCAATACACTTAAAAAAATATACATTTTCATTTTAATTAAACATTTTGGCTCGTTTCATTTGTTTTCATTAAATGAAACGTTAGCTGCATCGCATTGCGGGGATATTGTGTTCCACGAATGTGTCGCTCCTTTTATTACCAGCAGATGTCAGTGTTGCACATTTAAATGAACAGTGAACTCTGAATCATATTAAAGGTGCTGTATGTAAGTTTTTGACTCTTCTAAAGCATTAAAATACCATAATATGTGTGCAGATATTTAAGAAACATCCCAAGTGAACATACTTGTTTATCTGAAAAGCAATGCTGAAGTCAGATATTCTGCTTTGAAAACCTGCACAATGCCAGTTTAGCCAATTGTATTTCAGCACTCCGGGTTGCCTTGTTGGAAAACAGCGTATTTCATTCATTCATTCAGAAAGGCTCTGAAAGCATGCGTCCGTGTCCGAAATTGACAGTTTCAGACGTCGAAATGAGACAGATTCAGTTCCACATGAGGTTATTAATTAGCAAATGAAATAAATATTACGAACGTAAACATTAGGTGAGCGTATTTCGCTTTGTGATGAAATACGCAGTGATGAGCAGTTTGGCTGTTTGCACCAGACAAAACAGGACAGAAGTTTAAATACAGCTATTCAGAAGCACAGAATATGCACTCACTCACGAACGGTAAGGTTTATAATCTATTCAAACTCACATTGTTAGCATTTAGCACTGAATAAAGCACACAAGGTTTACCTGAGGTGATCACTGTCATAGGTTTCACATGTTCAGCTGTGAGAAATAGAAGCCGTTTCTATTATATCAATTTGTGGTGTTGGTTAGAACCAAAACTCCTTTTAATATGGAGAATATTCCCTCTATCGTGTGTCGTTGCTTTTACTTAGAACACAGTTTAAATCACTCGCTCCTGTCCTCAATCTGGCAACCCGCGCTTGCGTTTATTTTGATCCAGGAGTGCAATACCTAGTTCAACCACTGTGTGTCAAACTTACTACGGCACCTTTAAATAAGCTATTTTACTAGCTGTTTCAGTTTTACAGCACAGTAACGGCAGGCAGGGGTCATTAGGGGTCACATTTTAATATTATATCTAAATATATATTCATAATCTGAAATACATATAAGATTATAAATACATTTATAGATGCAAGCTATTATTTTACAGGTCAAAAGTTTGGAAACAGTAAGATTTTTAAAATTGTTTTGTAATAAGTTTATTCTTCTTACAAAGACTGTTTTGATTTAATAAATAATACAGTAAGAAAACGGTGAAACAGTGTTTCTCACAAATCTGACATTTTTAGGACCTTATTTTACACTGTTATGACATTTTCCAGAATTAGTTAGACAATTTTTTAGGCATTCTCAGAACGCTAACTGTATATCTCTCCATTTTAAGTCCATGGCTGCATCTGAAACCGCCTACTACTCAGTAGGTACTGCATTTGAGTTTAAACATACTACTCGGCCGTTAGAAAAGTATGCTCTATACAGTACGAATGTGAAAAAGTATGAATGGAATTCGGCATACTACATTCACCATTTTGTCATGGTCACGTGACCTACCTGCGTCAGTTGCATAGCTTCACTCCCATTCATGGGATAGCGCAGCGTGCATGGATGCGCACTTCAGAATCTCGCCGGAAGTAGCAAGTCATCCGGGTACTTCTCGCATACTGATTTTCAAATTCTATGAATTCGGACATACTACTTGGCTCGCATACTAATTTTAGCATACTATACAGTATGGAAGTATGCGGTTTCGGACGCAGCCTTTATCTCACATTTCAGACTTTAAAGCGATGTAAAGCGAGTTTACATTTAGGGCGGTGCGGTGGCTCAGTAAGTAGTGCTGTCGCCTCACAGCAAGAAGGTCACTGGTTCGGCTCCCGGCTGGCTCAGTTGGCATTTCAGTGTGGAGTTTGCATGTTCTCCCCGTGTTGGCGTGGGTTTCCTCCGGGTGCTCCGGTTTCCCGCACAGTCCAAAGACATGCGCTATAGGTGAACTGAATATTGTAAGCTAAATTGGCCGTAGTGTATGAGTGTGAATGGGTGTGTATGGGTGTTTCCCAGTGATGGGTTGCAGCTGGATGGGCATCCGCTCTGTAAAACATATGCTGAATAAGTTGGCGGTTCATTCCGCTGTGGCGACCCCAGATTAATAAAGGGACTAAAGCCTGGTTTATACTTCTGCGTTAAGTGATCAGCGTGAACCACGTCGCAAACCTTGCGCAAAGAGCTGCATTTATACTTCTGTGCGCTGTTTCTGTTGCTCTGCAATAACACTTCCAAAACACTAGCTGGCAGTAGATGTTTATATTTCTCTGTGTCGAGTTTTTTCGCTGGTGTTTTGTTTTTGCTGAACGCTTCCTTAATGTACAAGTGGCTCAAACTCGCTCACTTTGAGGCGGGAACTGGCGAACGTGCAACAACTTCAATCATGAGGTAAACACAAAACAACAGTCTCCATCCGGAGCTCCTTCACGGGACTCCACACTTGTAAACACTCGCTACATAGGGCGCGCGGCTCTCACCTCTGCCCACACTCGTCAGCGCTACCAAGCCGACCAATCACAGAGCTTGCGCTACGCGTACACGTTACATTTTTTGAGAGGTGCGCGTCAACATCGCCGACGGCCACATCGAGGGCTACGCGTCCATACGCTTGTGCTTGACGCAGAAGTATAAATCAGCCTTTAATCAGCCTTTAGTCGAAAAGAAAATGAATGAATGAATGAATGAATGAACTCTTACATTTCCCCTCAGAACTGACCGCTGGGTTTCAGGTTTATGGCTTGAAACTGACATTGAAGACATAGAAACTCACACAACTCTGTCACGATTAACTTTAACATTGTTTTTTGTCTTACTTGCGCTGCTGTGCCTGAGAGGAGTGTGTGTTCAGATGCATGTAGGAGGCAGAGATGTGATTGTGTGTGGGTGTGTGTGTGTGTGTGTGTGTGTGTGTTTGATGTGAACGCTGCAGGATTTGCATGAGAGGAAATGTTTGGTGAGAGTCGGAACATCTCTATAGTGGGCGGCAATGGAAACACAGCCGAGTCTGACATAAGGTGTTCGTGTAGGTGTGTGTGTGTGTCCATTTTTTTGTGTCTGTGCATGACTGTGTATGTGTGTGTGTGTGTGTGTGCACACATGTGAGCATGAATGTGTGTATGTGTGTGCATGAGCATATGAGTGTGTGTATATGTGTGTGTGTGTGTGCGTGTTTGTTTGTTTGTGTGTGCACATGAGTGTGTGTGTGGTTTTTGTGTCTGTGCAAGTGTCTTTGTTTGTTTGTATGTGTGCATGTGTTTGTGTGTGTGTGTGTGTCCTTTTTTTGTGTCCATGCAGGAGTGTGTATGTGCGTTTGTATGTGTGCATGTGTTTGTGCACATGAGTGTGTGTGTGTGTCCATTTTTTGTGTCTGTGCATGAGTGTGTATGTGCGTTTGTATGTGTGTGCATGCATTTGTATGTGTGCATGTGTGTGTGCGCGCACATGAGTGTGTGTGTATATGTGTCCAGTTTTTGTGTCTGTGCATGAGTGTGTATGTGTGTTTGTATGTGTGTGTGCACATGAGTGTGTGTATACGTGTCCATTTTTTGTGTCTGTGCATGAGTGTGTGTGTGCGCGTATGAGTGTGTGTGTGTGTCTATTTTTTGTACGTGTGCTTGTGTGTGTGCTCTTTTGTGTATGAGTGTGTGTGTGTTTGTTTGTGTGCATGTCCTTTTTTTGTGTCTGTGCATGAGTGTGTATGTGTGTGTGTATGTGTGCATGTGTGTGCGTGCATGTGTGTGCGTGCACATGAGTGTGTGTGTCTATTTTTTGTGCGTGTGCTTGTGTTTGTGCTCTTTTGTGTATGAGTGTGTGTGTGTGTTTGTATGTGTGCATGTCCTTTTTTGTGTCTGTGCATGAGTGTGTATGTGTGTGTGTATGTGTGCATGTGTGTGTGTGCACATGAGTGTGTGTGTATGTGTGTCTATTTTTTGTGCGTGTGCTTGTGTGTGTGCTCTTTTGTGTATGAGTGTGTGTGCGTTTGTGTGTGTGCATGTGTGTTTGTGTGTGCATTTGTGTGTGTGTGTGTGTTACCCTCCGCTGGAGTTGCCGTTCTTGCTGAAGTGTGTGCGGGGCTCGCTGGAGGCCAATTTCAGCAGCTCGTTCCACTCTCTCTCCCATTCCTCCTCCGTGTACACCAGACCCGACTGCACACACACACACACAGATATAAACACACACACATGCAGGATTTATAACAAACACCACAACATTACGCCAGCAGAAATGCCCCACTCATACGCATCACAGTACTTCAGCTTACTGCTATCTAAAAGTGTACATTACATAGAGTTCTGTTGTTTTCATACACACACACACACACACACACATTTTTACACACCCGCTCAGCAGACCTGAAAGCCCCACACAATGAAAAACAGAGGCGCTAATCAAGAGTTTGTGGATTCTCCATCGATCGCTCTGCTGATTCCTGTCCGCTGGTCTGCTGGTACAGCAATAAGCTCTTACGCTAAAAGCTGCGCAGGAAACACACACGCTAATCTGAGAGGTGTTCACGGTGAAGAGCAGACTAATGGTTTGGCTTTACAACTCGTCGCCGACTCGCAGACTGCAGTCAAGAAGAGCACTTACTGTACACGTGTATTTTATTTCTTCAGCACACTGGCGGAAATATGCGGCTCAGCGTACATGTTTGAGACATCTTTAACGTACATTTGACTGCAGTTTTCAGGTGAAAATGAACAGTATGCGGCAGAATAACGTCAACACCTTTTGTTCCTTATCACACTAGTGATATTCACAGTGAAATATGAACAGTTTTATTGATTCCTAAGCAAAACACTGAATAGAATCAGTGGTGTAATGAATCACAAATCTCACGGATCGGATCACATTTTGGTTTTGTCATCACGAATCGGACCATTTTTCGCATCAGCCAAAAAGGGGAGTAGACCAATGTAATTTGCCTTTCATTTATTACAGAAACAGCACTGCAGGACACCTTTGGTTTTAACAAACAGAACTGAGAAGCTGTAATAAAATGAAGGAATAATCAGCTGAATAAAAATAAACTGTAAAATACTCAATGCTGTGAAAAATTCACTGTTACTCCTACAGTTGCTGATAACGCTAAATCAGGGGTGTCCAAACTCGGTTCTGGAGGGCCGGTGTCCTGCATATTTTAGTTCCAACCCCAATTAAACACACCTGAACCAGCTAGTCAAGCTCTTACTATGTGTATTAGAAACTTCCAGGCAGGTGTGGTGAAGCAAGTTGGAGCTAAACTATGCAGAACACCGGCCCTCCAGGACAGAGTTTGGACATCCCTGCTCTAAATGTAGAAATCTAACATTATCATTTGTACAGGCCATATTTATTTTACTCTCATTTCCAGTCGATGATTCAGTTATTCACTCATTAATCTTCATGTTTCATTTTGCTAGATGATCATTTCTGAAGAATTTTTCAGTGGCATATTTTTGATGGCTGGTTGTCGCCACCTATTGGTTAAATAATGTAATTGCTGCATAGAACTTTCATTTGTGAGCGTCAACCCTGCTGAAAAATCCAGCCTTAACCAGCCTAGAATGGTTGGCTGGTTTTAGCTGGTCAACCAGCCTGGTTTTAGAGGGGTTTTGGCCATTTCCAGGCTGGTTTCCAGCCATTTCCAGGCTGGTCTTAGCTGGTCAGGCTGGGAGATGACCAGCTAAGACCAGCCTAGCCAGGCTGGGAGCCCAGCCAAAACTAGCTATGTCCAGCTTAAACCAGGCTGGTCAAGCTGGTTTTAGTTAGTTTTAGCTGGTAATTTTCCAGCTAAGACCAGGCTGGAAATAGTCAAAACCCCTCTAAAACCAGGCTGATCGACCAGCTAAAACCAGCCAATCAGCTTAGGCTGGTTTAAGCTGGATTTTCAGCAGGGAAGTTAAAGGTGCAGTAGGTGATCTTCCACAATGCTAACCTGTTAGCATGGTTAGCATAAATCTCTGAAATACAGTCCCTCCCCTGCCATCTAAAGCCAAGCCTCCTGAAAACACGAGCGCGCACATCCTAAAGATGACAGCAGAACCCTCTCTCATGTGTTGAGCTAAAGCTAAAGCTTAGCCAACGGTGTGCAGGAATTACACTCATTACAAAGTCATACTTACACACTATTTCTGACCGAATATTCAGAGTAGCATGGTAAACAATACCGGGAGCGTGTCACAGGTCGTCATTGTTCAAAAATGAACCAAAGTGAATAGAAAACCAACTTCGCCTCAGTAAAGCAGGCTAGGCGGACTAGCGCTATTTATGGTGTTTTGTTGTTAAACTAAATAAAATCTACATCATCAATGCTGGAAAACAAACCTTACGAAACCAAAAATAGTCACATCAGTCTTTCACCGGAGGATTTCAGTGGCTGAACAACACTTCTGTGCATATAACCCATTTGTAACAAAATCTACATCAGCTTCGCGTGAAGCTAACATAGTTTCAAAACACAACATAACCTGTCTAACAGAAATCAGCTCATAGTAGAAAAAAAACAAGCCACACCCACAGTTTTATCATTTAATAATCCGTTTCTCTAGGAGCTGCATCACAAAATGAAAAACAATGGCCGCATGAATCAAGCGTGCATCAAAACTGCAGTAAGGTTTAGGACTGAACCTCTTTGTTCTGCTGAGTCTGCTGCCACCTCCACCTCCTCTTCAGAGCCTCTCTCTCCGCTCCGCTCTTCATCATGGCGTAAAGACTCTTCCTCAGCACCAGATCCCGGTCATGAAAGCCCCACATTCCTGGAAAACACAGACACACGACACCACACAAGTCCCACAACCGCGCCTGTGCTGCTATTTAAAGGAGCATCAGATGAAATCAGAACCCGACTCTTTAGTCCAGATGTTCATGTTCACGGGACATTTGCGCATGGAAGTCTCACCTAAAGAAGCTGCGTGCAGAAGGCAGTTCCCGTCTCCTGTCGTGGCCAGCGGTAGAAGCTTCTTACAGCTGGTGCACATGGTGGACCACCAATTCAGACGACCTACAGACAGATTCAACACACTGCTATTAGCTTGCTCAAACCAAAATCCCAAACGTTCAAGTAACTTCAGAATATACAATTTATTTCTGAAACCTCCCTGACACATACCCAAGCCTCCTTTGATATTATGTTGGTTAAATTAGGCTTGATACCTGGTCTTGGCATGATGTCTAGCATTTGAGGATCTTATGGTCTACTTCACTTTGTCAGGCAGGTCATATTTAAGTGATTTCTTGATTGTGAACTAGTGAGGCAGTAATCAGGTCTGGGTGTGACTAGAGAAATTGTACTTAGATATGATAAACCAGAGTTAAGTAATGTTACAAACACTTTTTCACACAGAGATATGCAGTTTGTATATATATATACACAACAGTTCTGTCTGGTTCTCGAGTCTGATTGGCTGATGGATGTGTGATATTCTGCAATAACAGCTCTCCTACAGCCTCCTCACCCTTGAGGTGTATTACTCTGCCCACATAGAGTGCCAAGCAGAGGAATAAACCTACTACAACTTGACAAATGTTGCAGTTGTTGGACAACATAATGAACTTTTGAGGCTTTTTAGGGGAGAATGAGGTTTGTTTAGATGGCAACTGTGCAGTTTATTTATAAGGATAGTGCCTATTTTAAATATTTATCAGTGGTGGGCCGTTATCGGCATTGACGCGAGACTTAATTAATCTTAGTTAATCTATTCTCAAAGTTGGGTTGTGAGCTGGGTCTATTCTACGCAAGCTATGATGACTTTCACCTTGATATTTTAGCGCGGATGTATACCTGGCCGAATTGCACTGTAGGTGGCGAGAACGAGTCTTCGAACCTGTGTGAGTTCCTACTGTGAAACTACCACATCAAACGTGACGTGCTAACATGGATGCAGTTCACTAGAGTAAATCTGACTAACGTTAGCTCCACATCTAACTATCAGGCACCTGTAGAGTTTATGCGTTCCAGTAAAACATATACAAATAAAAGGGAGCGGGTGCTTTTTAAAATGAATGACGGTGAATGAAAGTCAAACGGTGAGCCGTCTGACAAAAAAAGTTTGGAGCTTATGTAGGCCTTCAGCTCATGTTTAACTGAATAAACAGTTAGTAAACACAAGTACATCTTGTTGAACATCATTTATTTTCATCAACAATTATCATAGTTGAACAGTTTCTCAAGCAGTTTGTGATGCATTTTGGAAACAGGAGATGAGCCCCTGGTCTAATGCACCACCTGGCTTGAGAAACTCGTTCTCAAAGACTTAATTTTAGTCATTATTTGGGTAGCACACATATTCTGAATGCCTTCGGTAGAACAGCCATTTTAATCTAGATTAACTCCAAGATTACAGTGAGATTAATCTAGATGAAAAAAAATCTATGCCCACCTATAATTTATATATATATATATATATTTATTATTTTAAGCAAAATTATATACAGTATATATTTCACTTCTGACCAGTGCTTAATTTGTGAATTGCGTGGTCCCGGAACAGATCGGGGTAACGGATCCTGCATGTTCCCCTAGGATGGAGAGGTGTCGCGCACAAAAAGTGGAGAGCGGGTGGGGGGGGGGTGTCATGGACGAAAGTGAGAGGGGCGGAGCTGTCGCAGATGAAAGTGAAGACGGTCGGGGAGTTGCGGAAGAAAGTGAAAGTGAACAGAGGACGGAGGAGGGCGGTTAAGGAGGGGGGTCGGTAATATGAGGTACCGGATCAGATTTCAGAGGTGCCGGATCCGGAGTGTTCTGACACAAATTAAGCCCTGCTTCTAACCCATTCTACTTCGGTATCGAGAATTGTAAAATTTCATGATATAGATATATGTATAAAACATGCTTCATTTTTTTGGTTTGAGTTGTGAGAAAATGCAACACATAAGCTGTCAAGCCGATGGTCTTTTCTTAATTTGCTGGTGTTTTTTTGTAATTGCATGTGCTTTATTTACAGCGCGTTAAGCTCTCTTAGCCACCATAAAAAAGTAAACTGCAAACAAATGCAGAATGTTTTTTTTTTTTGGGGTAATGTGTATTTATTGGCCTGTTTCCACTGAGTGGTACAGTATGCTTTTATGGCCGTTTTCACTGTCAAAAGGCGTACCGAACTGTATCGTACCACTTTTTCGGCACCCTTTTGAAAGGGTACCAAACATGAGAAAGGGTACCAAAAGGCGGAGCTACACGCTGATTGGTTACAGAGATACATCACAAGCTTGTGGAGCTAGCCAAAATCGAAACAATGGAATCGCCATGTTTTTAAATACACAGCCGAGAAATTATCGTAATACTTTATGCATATAGTATTGAGCCATGGTTCACATGCGGACAAACGCGAAAGTGAAGAGCGAAAAAACAAAGGAGAATCCTGACAAAACAGCAGCAAATGATGCTTCTGCAACCTAAAACATGAACAAGCTGCCATGTTTAACTATTATCATCACCTTTTGGACTATTATGAACTCAGAATGACGGAATTACTTTCTAAGAGGCTACAGTTGAAGTCAGAATTATTGAACCCCCTTTGATTTTTTTTTCTTTTTTCAATATTTCCCAAATGATGTTTAACAGAGCAAGGAAATGTTCACAGTATGTCTGATAATATTTTTTTTTTCTGGAGAAAGTCTTATTTGTTTTATTTCGGCTAGAATAAAAGCAGTTTTTAATTTCAATTTTATTAGCCCCTTTAAGCTATTTATTTTTTCCATAGTCTTCAGAACAAACCATCGTTATACAATAACTTGCCTAATTACCCTAACCTGCCTAGTTAACCTAATTAACCCAGTTAAGCCTTTAAATGTCACTTTAAGCTGTATAGAAGTGTCTTGAAAAATATCTAGTCAAATATTATTTACTGTCATTATGGCAAAGATCAAATAAATCAGTTATTAGAGATGAGTTATTAAAACTATTATGATGAGAAATGTGCTGAATAAATCTCTCCGTTAAACAGAAATTAAGGACAAAAATAAACAGGGGGGCTAAAAAAACCAGGGGGTTGAATAATTCAGATTGCAACTGTACATGTGCTGCTGAAGATTACAGACACAGATGAGAGGTTTGCACTAACTGTGGGCTATATTTCGTGCAGTTTTTTTATACCTAAATAAAGACTAAATGTATGCTCTGTGTAGTTTTTTGTAATTGTTAACATATCGGAGACTATAAGGGTCTGTATGTGTTCATATACAGTATGTTCATTTATTTTATATAAATGCAGACATTACAGTAGGCTATTTTAAACATTTATACACAAGTATGTATGTGTATAAAGCATCTGTGTTGTGAGAAGTGCTTCTCATATGATATGTGAATGACCTGTACGGTGTTACTGTGACATTTCCTTGAGTAAACCACCACTGTGCAGTATCCACTTGGATGATGCGATGGCAGCCAAAAGACAACGGTGCCAGTACGCTCACCACACACCAGCTACAGGTGGAGTGAAGAGACAGTGATAGAGCCAATTTGGTGGATGGGGATGATTGGGAGGCCATGATCACAAGGGCAGATTGAAGGACTTTGGCCAGGACATTAGGGTTACACTCCTACTCCAATGGGCGTTGCTAGGCCTATTTTAGAGGGGGCTGTATTTCTACTCAGCCCCCCTAAAACTTTTGAGATAAACTGTAGACTAAATTATCACCTCAGCCCCCTTTAAATTTAAAACCGTCTTTTGTTTTTCATTTGATCAGCAACCCCCAGCCGTGGACAGCGAGAGAACGAGGTGTGTGTTTATTGATAAATTGTTATAATATCTGCAGTTCTTTGATACAGATAAACTTTTATCACCTGTTCCCCAATGCCACGGAGGAGCAGTCGAGTTTTCTGTGTTCACCTCATCAGCTCAGATGTTTCCTCCAGCGAAAAATATAACTCTTAATGAACATTTCGCTGTTTTTATTTCAAAATGAACTACCAATATTAAACACTTTACAGATCGTGTGGCATTAACTACACCATACAGTCATGCACAGAAAGAATTAAACAGAGTGACAGAACTACTTAGAGAATGTACTCGTTTTAACAGTCACTGACAGAGAAACATCAAGTGTTGTCTAGTATTTAAAAAAAGACTTCTTATTTATTATTATCATTCAGATCGTGAAATATGTGAATTAGCCTGTAAGTTTAGAAATATACATTTATATGTATGTCATTTAATTAGAAAAGTGGCAGTTTATTTATTTAATGCATGGAAACAAAAACTGCACTTGAATATAGAAAGTGTTTTTACTACAGTAAACGGGGGGGTTTAGCCTATTTGGCTTATTCAGAACTCAAATGGTTATACCTGTCTATGTAATACAATGGAATACTAGTATACAACCCATATTAAACAAACATTTTTAAGTGTATTACTATTAAATTACTACTTATAAATGTAATATAAAGCTTCATATATATATATATATATATATCGGGAGTGCAGAATTATTAGGCAAATGAGTATTTTGACCACACCATTATGCATGTTGTCTTCAAGCTGTATAGGCTCGAAAGCCTACTACCAATTAAGCATATTAGGTGATGTGCATCTCTGTAATGAGAAGGGGTGTGGTCTAATGACATCAACACCCTATATCAGGTGTGCATAATGATTAGGCAACTTCCTTTCCTTTGGCAAAATGGGTCAAAAGAAGGACTTGACAGGCTCCGAAAAGTCAAAAATGGTGAGGTATCTTGCAGAGGGATGCAGCACTCTTAAAATTGCCAAGCTTCTGAAGCGTGATCATCGAACAATCAAGCGTTTCATTCAAAATAGTCAACAGGGTCGCAAGAAGCGTGTGGAAAAACCAAGGAGCAAAATAACTGCCCATGAACTGAGAAAAGTCAAGCGTGCAGCTGCCAAGATGCCACTTGCCACCAGTTTTGCCATATTTCAGAGCTGCAACATCACTGGAGTGCCCAAAAGCACAAGGTGTGCAATACTCAGAGACATGGCCAAGATAAGAAAGGCTGAAAAACGACCACCACTGAACAAGACACACAAGCTGAAACGTCAAGACTGGCCCAAGAAATATCTCAAGACTGATTTTTCTAAGGTTTTATGGACTGATGAAATGAGAGTGAGTCTTGATGGGCCAGATGGATGGGCCCGCGGCTGGATCTGTAAAGGGCAGAGAGCTCCAGTCCGACTCAGACGCCAGCAAGGTGGAGATGGAGTACTGGTTTGGGCTGGTATCATCAAAGATGAGCTTGTGGGACCTTTTCGGGTTCAAGCTCAACTCCCAGTCCTACTGCCAGTTTCTGGAAAACACCTTCTTCAAGCAGTGGTACAGGAAGAAGTCTGCATCCTTCAAGAAAAACATGATTTTCATGTAGGACAATGCTCCATCACACGCGTACCAGTACTCCACAGCGTGGCTGGCAAGAAAGGGTCTAAAAGAAGAAAAACTAATGACATGGCCTCCTTGTTCACCTGATCTGAACCCCATAGAGAACCTGTGGTCCATCATCAAATGTGAGATTTACAAGGAGGGAAAACAGTACACCTCTCTGAACAGTGTCTGGGAGGCTGTGATTGCTGCTGCACGCAATGTTGATGGTGAACAGATCAAAACACTGACAGAATCCATGGATGGCAGGCTTTTGAGTGTCCTTACAAAGAAAGGTGGCTATATTGATCACTGATTTGTTTTTGTTTTGTTTTTGAATGTCAGAAATGTATATTTGTGAATGCTGAGATGTTATATTGGTTTCACTGCTGAAAATAAATCATTGAAATGGCTATATATTTGTTTTTTGTTAAGTTGCCTAATAATTATGCACAGTAATAGTCACCTGCACACACAGATATCCTCCTAAAATAGCTCAAACCAAAAACAAACTAAAAACTACTTCCAAAAATATTCAGCTTTGATATTAATGAGTTCTTTGGGTTCATTGAAAACATGGTTGTTGTTCAATAATAAAATTAATCCTCAAAAATACAACTTCCCTAATAATTCTGCACTCCCTGTATGTATACATATATATTTTTTACCTTACAAGGAGCTGAGCACCCCTAAAATGAAAACCCTAAAATCGCCCCTGCCTACTCCCCTTCACTTTTTACTAGGGCATTAGGACTCACATAGACCACAAGTTGAGCACCCCCTGCTGGCCTCACTAACACCACATCCAACAGCAGCCTAGTTTTCCCATGTGGTCTCCCATCCAGGTACTAACCAGGCTCAGCACTGCTTAGCTTCAGTGAGTAACCGGTCTTGGGCTGCAGGGTGATATGGCTGCAGGTGTGTGTTAGCCTGAATGTGTGTGTTAGCGTGAGCTGTACTGTAAGTTCATCTGTGTGCTCGTTGCTCCTCTTAGCCTGGCTGTTGATCCATGATGAGGGATTAGTTTAATTCTGTGGTCAATCTAGCTAGTGTTACGCAATCCAACGGCACAGATGATGACGAAGATCTCACCGGCCTGCTCCAGAGCCATCATGGTGGACTGCTCGATCAGGTCGCGCTCGATGAAGCTGCGGAAGTCTTCGCTGTAGACGCTCAGGTCGGGCAGCTGGAAGGTGTAGATGGGCATCTCCAGGGGAAACTGCTCTCTGGCACAGTCCCCCGAAACCTGCAGCCGCGCCAGAGACATGATGGCAGAGCTGGCGTGAGAGATGCCCCGGGACAGACGCTTCTCTGCGGAGAGACGGAGGATCACAACTGAGCAGACATCATATTGATACATCTGTGTATATGTTTGTGTATGCATGTGTGTGTGTTTGTGAATGTGTGTGTGTGTTTTGAGTGTATGTATGTGTTTGTGTGTGTGTGTGTGTGTGTGTATGTGTGTGTTTGTGTTTGTTAGTGTTTTTGTGTATGTGTGTGAGTGTGTTTTTGTTTGTGTGTGTGTATATGTGTGTGTATGTGTTTGTGTATGGGTTTGTGTATGTCTGTGTGTGTTGTGTTTTTAAGAATGTGTGTGTGTGTTTGTGTGTGTGTGTGTGTGTGTGTGTGTGTGTGTGTGTGTGTGTGTGTGTGCATGTATGTGTTTTTGTTTGTGTATGGGTATGTCTGTGTGTGTATGTGTTTGTGTATGGTGTGTGCTTTTGTATGTGTATTTGTGTATATGTGTGTGTGTGTGTGTGTGTGTGTGTGTGT
>CAIGQZ010033189.1:350505-372341 GCA_903798205.1 Danio tinwini
CACACACACACACACACACACACACACACACACACACACACACACACGAGCGAAACGTGGCGTAGAAATGAGAGGAATGTGACGCAGCCCACAGAGAAGAGACTTCCCACTAATACAAACGCAAAGCATGCTTTTCTTTGAATTTTTGGCCTGTTTCTAATCACAATATCTAAAAATTCATAAACCAAAAAGCATTTTCTAGACAATTTTTAGAAATAATGATCCAAAATGAAGTTTTTTCTTAACCCTCATGTGCTGTTGGAGATGTTTTCATCCACTCTGAGGTGATTTTGAGTCTTAATTTGACCACAACTTTCTCTGTGTTTCAGCAAATGGCATGATTTTTGGTGACAAATCTTATTTTTGACACATATTTGGGGAAAGTGCTTTAAAAAAATAAATAAAACAACAACTATACACTCTGGGCAAATTGACTACCCTTTCGTTATGTTGGGGGCCGTTTTTGCCCCATTGACTTCCATTATAATGACATTTTTTGATTGCAAAGTCATGACAAAGTAAAAATGAAAAGTTTGACCTTAATTGTTAGTGGTTCAGGGAAAACATGCAAGCTTATTTGGTGTCAAGGCTTTGCAATCAAAATATGTAGTTATAATGGAAGTCAGTGGTGCAAAAACAGCCCCCAACATAATGAAAGGGTAGTCAATTTGAACAGTACACGCAGATTAAAACAAGCTAAATAATCTGCCAATACAGTAGGAAAAATCTTATTTTAAAGTGAAAACAAGATTATTTGACTTACCCCACTGGCAGAATTTTTTGCCAGTGGGGTAAGTCAAATAATACCCTTTTATTAGGGTATTATTTGACTTACCCCACTGGCAAAAAAATCTGCCAGTCCGTTTGTTTTGATTTAGACGGCAGTCTCCGTGAGGAGCTGCCGTCCCTTTTATTAATAAATATTTATTTAAAACAGCGTCGGTTCTCCGCCTCCTTCTTCCCGGCAGCCAGGTGGCCGTAACTTCATTACAGATGTGTTGCATGTTGATAAATGTAATTATCAACTATTATTGGCGGCACGGTGGCTCAGTGGTTAGCACTGTAGAATCACATGCTGGTTCTAATCCTAGCTGGGCCAGTTGGCATTTCTGTATGGAGTTTGCATGCTCTCCCTGTGTTGGCATGGGTTTCCTCAGGGTGCTCCGGTTTCCCCAACAGTCCAAACACATGTGCTATAGGGGAATTGAAGAAACTAAATTGGCTATAGTGTATGACTGTGTGAATGTGAGAGTTTATGGATGTTTCCCGGTGTTGGGTTGCGGCTGGAAGGGCATACGCTGTGTAAAGCATATGCTAGATAAGTTGACAATTCATTCCACAGTGGCGACCTCTGATAAATACAGGGACTAAGTCAAAGGAAAAGGAATAAATGAATGCATAAAGACTGAGAATTGCAAGAAAGAAAATGGAGTTTGTGCAACTTTGACCATAAACGGCCTAATTGTATAATAAACGATTTATGGAAACAGATGTATAGACAAGTTTCTTCCCCAACATCGAGCAGCCACAGTTATTGAAAAAAGACTTTCTACTATTTATCAAAACAGTTAGATTTCGAGATAGTTCAGGTAGAATAACAGAAGCTTCCCCTTTAAATATCGAGTGAAGATTATTTCTGACATCTCTAGAGTAGTGAAAATAAGCCAAAATATAAATTAGCATTACAGCTATGTCCTGTTAATGTCTGAAGCAAATGGTACCATTTAATAACGCTCACAGCGCTAACAGCCAATTAAATATCAGAACAGCATATTGAGGTGCACTGATGATTGTGCTTTTGTAAAGCATATCTAATGAATAATGATATTGTAATGAATAAATTATTATTATAAGGTGTGACTGAAATACTTATAAACAACATATAACCCCTATACATTCTGATAAAAATCTAAATATACATGATAAAATATTATTTTGAATTGGCTGTGACTTTGTTTTGATGTTCCCTTACATTTAGTTGCTTTATAGTTACATTGCAACTATATGGCAACTAATTCTCATTAGGGTATAAATAGACCATTAGGTTAGGGTTATTTTAAGTAATAAAGTGATACCGAATTCGCAGTTTTAAAGCGTGTGAATAAATGAAGACCGAATGTTTCCTTACTTTCTGTGTTCTCAATGGGAGTTGAGCAGCAGCCGCCTCACAGTCATGCTCCTGACACACACACGCACACATACACACTCACACACACACACACACACACACACACTGCTCTGGTTTAGTCCATCACTGAGAGCGGAGGAAGACTCTGGCTCAAACACAGACCTACGAGAGACAGAGAGAGAATGATAAGTGAACACAGTAAAGTCTGATTCAGCCGCAATTTTTACATCTAGAGACCCCAAAAGCCCACTGAAACTCTTCAAACTAAAGCTGTCGCTATTATTTATAACTACAGTGCAATGCTTAAAAAAAATTACAATTACATGTTGAAAAATCGCCACAGCATTCACTGTCATGATTACATATCCCAGACTACATTTCCCATTATGATTTGCACACTACAGCTGATGTCAATCTGAATACAACCTGGATCATTTTACGCTGACTACACATGCTATATTTATTCCATTCACCCCGTCTTCACAGAGTCTTGTATTTCTGTATAGAGTGCATAATCAAGACTGCGTCGAAAATCGTCTACTACTTTGAGTAGGTACTACATATGAATTTGAATTTACTATACGACCGATAAAAAAACGTATGCTCTATGAATGAATGAGAGTAGTATGAATGGAGTTCAGATGCACTATATTGAGCATGACATACAACTGCACACAGCATATAAAAATAGACAGTACATTGTTATTTGTATAGTAACTTAATAATAATAATAATAATAATAGTAATAATACAATAATCAATGCTTTTTTATTTTGAAATATTATTACAAGTTAATGAAGCTAGTTATAATACTTTTTAAAATCAAAATACTGTATTATTTTCACATGTACTATAATTCATGTCAGTTTTATGTTGATAATATAACAACAATTGTAGTAATAAAATAAAAATATTAAAAGTCAGACTTAAAAAAGTGAAAAAAAGTGAAAGTGAAAAAAAAAAGATATATATACACACACAGTTCTGTCTGGTTCTCAAATCTGATAGCCGTGATATCCGTGCAATATTCTGCAATAACAGCACTCGTACAGCCTCTTCACTTTTGTGTATTACTCCGCGCACATAGAGTGACAGCAGATCAATAAACTCACTACAGTTTGAGAAATATTGCAGCTGTTGGACAACATAATGTACTTTTAAGGCATTTTTAGAAGAGAATGTAGTTGTTTAGATTGCAACTATGTGGTTTATTTATAAGGATAGTGCCTATTTTAAATATTTATAATTTTGCAAATTCAGCAAGTCGGCAGCCATTAGCCTGTTATTGAGCAGAGCAAAGATGGTTGACATTTCGCCACAAGATGGCAACAGACACTGCATGATAAGTGCATAGGGACCTTAGCAAAAAATTTCCAATTACAGCTGATCAAATCATTATAAAACAGGTAAGTAATTCAATCTCTCTGTTTTTTATGTTGTAGTGCTGTTTTTTTACCATAGTAATCTGATAGTGATTGCTTTCCTTTGGCTTTTTCGCATTTGACCGCATAATAAGTCCTTGGGGGAAAAAAAAACTGTGTTTTCTAGAACAGGTAAGTGACATTAAGTCAATCTCTCTCTTTCGTATTTTGATACCATAGTAATCTGTTAGTGTTTGCTTTCCTTTGGCTTTTTAAAGGTTTATTATTATGTGATATCCTGATTGCAACAGAGAAATACTGGGAAATCTCTATAGACTGATGGCATTTTATGGTGTTCAGCCTTATAATCTTAAAATGTGAGCAAAATCTCGTGTTTTGTCAACACTTTAGACATTACACTAGAGAATCATTCAATACTAGCTCTAAAGTGACGTGTTTTTGAGCAACGGTTTCTGCTGTTCTGACGTCAGCTGCAGAAGTGAATGAATGGCGGAAGAAAGTAGTTCCTAATACAAAAGGATTTTTAAGACTCTCCATGTTTGATTTTCATTTTTAAATACACAGTTATGCCATCGAACTGTTGTATATACACAATATCACACTCATAGCAGTGTGATGTGGCTGTATATCAGCACTGGTGGGACACTAAAGCACGAGGCCACAACACACACCTCACAGCAGTGCCGATATACAGCCATATTGCACTCCTACTTGTGTGATATTGCTCATATACATATATTTAATAAGTTCAAATTTTAAAAGAATGTTTAAATTAAACTCCTGAGATACTTGGTAATCCATAAAATTACAGTTTTAGTTTTTAGATTGGACAACAAAATTACAAATTATTAGCCAATAAAAAATTCAACCAACTGAAAATAGATGCCACATAAATTTATTTCGCCATTTTAATTGCACGACTAACGTATTTCTACAGAAACTGTGGTATTTGTTTTATGAGGGATGTGTATTTGTGTTTATAGTCAGCGATGAGGCCATCCGACCGAAAACGTGAATCTGCCTGTACAGATATAATATGCATGCACAATACACGTTATATTTGATGCCTCAGCAGGTTCAAAAGTTTCCCACGGCAGCAGTTTTTACATTAAGATTTGCTGTAACCTCGAGAAGCGAGACTCACAATCCATAATTCACAGCCATGCGTTTGCTCTCCTCCTGTCGTTTCATGCAGCTTAAAGAAAAAAAACACACCTCACAATCTCTGACAAGCCATTTATAGAAAAGCTGAGTCTCATTTCATAGCACTGGACGGCAGAAGGAGAGAGCGACAGACGGAGAGTTTACTACACAACAGTTAAAAAAGTATGTTCTATACAGTATGAATGTGAGTAGTATGAATGGGATTCAGATGTACTATATCCGCTATTTGTTATGGCTTCACTCCCATTCATGAATTTTCTTGCTTTGCTTCATGGGATAAATATCTGACCAAATTATATTCCAAATTTGAAGTTGATATCTCAAAAAATTTGCTTTCGATAACATTTAGTTTTGCTGCAGTACCAAACATGACCACCGGATGACCCTCCAGTTTCCATTGGCAAACATACAATGGCACCCCCTAAGTTTTAAGGAATATGAACTGTATTTTTTCATACTTTAAACAATATTTGTCAGGTAGAGATGACATTTTCAAGTAATTTGGTGGTATTTAAGTTTATTATTAAAAACATCTAAGCATGTTGATTGCTGTAGCAAAGTAAGTTTTTTACGACTCAGATGAGCATCCTTGTTGCAAATTACTAAATAACGGTTGCTCAGTAATATTTATCAAACACATGACACCAGAAATGGAAACTAGACATTTTAAGCTTTCAAATTATTATTATTCCAAAATGGATTAAATTCCTTTATTTCCTCAACATTCTACACACAATCCCCCATAATGACAAAAAAAGTTTTTGAAATTGTTGCAAATTTATAAAAAATTAAAAAGCTGAAAAATCACACATACATCAGTCTTCACAGCCTTTGCTCAATACTTTGTTGATGCACCTTTAGCAGCGATTACAGCCTCAAGTCTTTTTGAATATGATGCCACAAGCTTGCCACGCCTGTCTTTGGGAATTTTTTCCTGTTCCACTTTGCAGTACCTCTCAAGCTCTATCAGGTTGGATGGGAAGCGACGGTGTACAGCCATTTTCAGATCTCTCCAGAGATGTTCATTAGGATTTAGGTCTGGGCTCTGGCTGGGCCACTCAAGGACATTCACCAAGTTGTTGTAAAGCCACTCCATTGATATTTTGGCGGTGTGTTTTGGGTCATTGTCCTGCTGGAAGATGAACCGTCGCCCCAGTCTGAGGTCAAGAGCACTCTAAAGCAGGTTTTCATTCAGGATGTCTCTGTACATTGCTGCATTCATCTTTACCTCTATCCTGACTAGTCTTCCAGTTCCTGCTGCTGAAAACATCCCGACATCATGATGCTGCCACCACCATGTTTCACTGTAGGGATGGTATTAGCCTGGTGATGAGTGCTGCCTGGTTTTCCCCAAATGTAACGCCTGGCGTTCACTCCAAAGAGTTCAATTTTAGTCTCATCAGATCAGAGAATTTAGTTTTTTATGGTCTGAGCGTCCTTCAGATGCCTTTTGGCAAATTCCAAGCAGGGAGTGGCTTCCGTCTGGCCACTCTACCATACAGGCCTGATTGGTGGATTGCTGCACAGATGGTTGTCCTTCTGTAAGGTTCTCCTCTCTCCACAAAAGAACGCTGGAGCTCAGACAGAGTGACCATCGGGTTATTGATCACCTCCCTGACTAAGGCCCTTCTCGCCCGATCAATCAGCTTAGATGGCCGGCCATCTTTAGGAAAAGTCCTGGTGGTTCCAAACATCTTCCACTTACGGATGATGGAGGCCACTGTGCTCATTGGAACTTTCAGAGCAGCAGAAACTTTTCTGTAACTCTCCCCAGCCTTGTACAATCAGTCTCGGAGGTGTACAGACAATTCCTTTGTCTTCATGCTTGGTTTGTGCTGTGGCATGCACTGTCAACCCTGGTCCCTTATATAGACAGGTGTATGCCTTTTCAAATCTTGTCCAATCAACTGAATTGACCACAGGTAAACTCCAATGAAGCTGCTGAAACATTTTAAGAATGATCAGTGGAAACAGAATGTACCTGAGCTCAATTTAGAGTTTCACGACAAAGGCTGTGAATACTGATGTACATGTGATTTTTCAGCTTTTTTATTTTTTTATAAATTTGCAACAATTATTAAGTATTGTTTCTGTATTGCTTCTGGCTTGTCCACGAGCGAGTGACATATCTCTGTAAACCAATAGCCTTCAGCTGCATGTCTAGCTATGCCTTTTGGTACCCTTTTGTTGTGCTAGGTACTCTTCCGAAAAGGTACCCAAAAAGTGGTACGGTACAATTCGCTTTTAGGTACCTTTTGACAGTGGAAACGGCCATAAAAGCGTACCGAACCGTACCGTACCATTCAGTGGAAATGGGCCATTAAGTAATATATACCATCATTATACAATGACTTGCCTAACTACTCTAGTTAAATGTCGCTTTAAGCTGAATATTAGTATCTTGAAAAATATCCAGTCCAGTATAATGTGCTGTCATCATGACAAAGATAACATAAATCAGCTATTAGAAATGAGTTATTAAAACTATCATATTTAGAAATGTGTTTAGAAAAATGTAGTTTAAAGCACATATTGCTGATGTCGCTTACTGTATCTTTAAATATAAGAGTGTACAACGTAACCTGCACCCACATGTGGTTTCACAGAAGCACGAATGCACTGAAAACAGGAAAGCGTTTGTTTACACACTGACACACGATGTGCCGCTGACCTGGACACACACGGAGCCGTATTTATGAGCTCGTGCTAACAAGCTTGAAAACACTGACAGCAAACGTGTGAGAAAGAGAAAGACCTGCGCTCCCACCTCCACCTCCACTCTCTGAAACACACACACACTCATTCATCACCTCTCCCTGTGCTCCCGCTCACCATCAATGTTTCCACGGCTAAATTTAACATGCTAACCTTCATAATTGCGCTGGGAGGCTGCGAGGTTTATTTCCAGAGTGTCAGACGTCTGGCAGCGGTGGAAAAATGTGCCATCACACCCGACTGATATGCAGAACAAGTGCGAGAATTATGAGAAGCGATTACTCACAATTTTCAGCACAAGACGTACATTGAGTAAGTGTTTGTGTTAGGGATGCAACAATACAGTTAGCTTACGGTTCAATACATACCTCGGTTTTTTAACACGGTTTTCGGTTCGGTTCTGATGGCTTGACACATAAGTGTTTTTTTTTGTTGTTATTCTATGCTTAGGCAATAGGAACACTGAAATCTCACAGCTGCTGGTAGCCCATGTACAAACTGGGCAACACATCAATTCCTCCATTTTAAAAATAAACATGCATGTGAAGTAATAAACATAAATTGACCATTTCAAATAAACATATTTGTACGTCAGTAAATATAAATAATAGGGCTGTGTATTGGCAAGGGCCTCAAGATACAATACATATTGCGTTACATGGGTCACGATCATACCTGCCAACATTTGTCTCTGAAAATCCGAGAGAAGGGAGGGGGGGGTTATCTGGTCTGTCGGCAATGCGGGGGTGTTACGCCCATTTACAGGGCGCGTCAGCTTCAAAGCTTCCCATTCACTTTGAATGGGTGACGTCAGGCGTTGCTGAACTGCATTGTGGATCCGTCGGCCCCGCTTCAGTGGCGTTGATCGCAATTATGTTATTTATGAAATTTCTGATTTATTGTATTTTATTAAAGTCCAACCCTAAACCCAACCGTCACAGAAGCGTAAAAACAGTAGTTGTACTGAGTATTATTTATCTTATATATTAAATTACCCAATAAATTGTATGTTTTAACCCCTACCCCCACCCCAACCCTAAACCCAACCGTCACAGTACTGTAAAAATATAAACTATTGTTATACAGTGTCATAAAATATGCCGCTATATTATTGTGCATATTGCACTTCCGGCCTGCCGCACATCCAATCTAGACTTTACCCTGCAGAAGTTGGGACCAATGTTGGGACTTTCTCAACTCCTAAAGTGCCGACGGAAGCGCTAGCCAATCAGATTGCTGTATGCAAATACACCAGCTCTGACAGTAGCCGATTGCTGGCTAAGTTCATTGGCTGACGCTGCTATGACGATCGCGTCAGCCCCAACTTCAGACACGCCCTCTGTCAAGCGTGGTACATCGTGGTACGATGTAATGCGGTCGATGTACCAGTCCGTTGTGGTAAAGAAGGAGCTGAGCTGAGCTCTGACACTCGGGAGGAGCTCGGAGTAGAGCTGCTGCTACTCCACATCGAGAGAAGTCAGCTGAGGTGGCTCGGGCATCTGTTTCGGATGCCTCCTGGACGCCTACCTAGGGAGGTGTTCCAGGCATGTCCCACTGGTAGGAGGCCTCGGGGAAGACCCAGGACACGCTGGAGGGACTATGTCTCTTGGCTGGCTTGGGAACGCCTCAGGATGCCCCCGGAGGAGCTGAAGGAAGTGTCTGGGGTTCTCTCCTAAGACTTCTACCCCCCTGACCTGGCCCCGGAAAAGCAGCAGAAAATGAATGAATGAATGAATGAATGAATATATATATATATATATATATTTTTTTTTTTAAAGTTTAATATATTTTGTCAAATAATATATAATCTAGGGCAGTAAGATACCGTTCATTGCAATATCCAGCTTTTCTGTGACATATATTGCAATATGAACACAATTTCACCAGATGGCTTAAAGATGAATTGAATTTCCTTGATAAAATGCTAAAGGAATGTGAATACTGTATGTACATTCCCGAAGAAATAGACTTTGCTAATTACAGTTTTTAATAATTGATATATTTTTGTATGTAGTTTATGTGTTCACGTCGACATGCAAAATAATGTTCAATATAAAGGGATTTTCCTTTATTGGAACTGAATTGAATCTGTGATTGATCAGAGTAGCGGAGGTAAAGACAGAAGAAAGAAACGCTGACACTCCTGCATATAATGAGAAACATTCATCACGTCTGCCCATAGAGACGCACAATACACAACATCTGTGTGTTCATTACTCAAACCTGCCTTACTAACACATACACACACACACAACTTACTGGGGACTTCCCTATAGATGTCATGATTTTTCCACTGTGCAGGCTGTATGTCATATCCCACTACACCAAGACGGGAAAATGACCAGAGCCAATCAGAGTCAGGATATCTGTGCTGGTTTTCACTCATTCATAACGTTTTAACGACTTTTTAAAGACACTTTTTTTTGGTCAGAATTACAATGAATTCGATCTGAAAGATCTTTTACCAGTTTATTTTAATATCATTACATAAATAAAGGATTTAAAAACAGCATTAATAAAAATAGACTTTCTATCTAGGGAAATGTGATATCGTAAAAAAACATCATCATCGCAATATTAAACTACCATATTGCATATATTCACCGGCCACTTTATTAGGTACACCTTACTAGTACTGGGTTGGACCCCCTTTTGCCTTCAGACCTGCCTTAATCCTTGGTGGCATAGATTCAACAAGGTACTGAAAATATTCCTCAGAGATTTTGCTCCATATTGACATGATAGCATCACGCAGTTGCTGCAGATTTGTTGGCTGCACATCCATGATGCGAATCTCCCGTTCCACCACATCGCAATGGTGCTCTATTGGATTGTGCAATTCAGCAGTTTCTGAAATACTCAAACCAGCCTGTCTGGCACCAACAACCATGCCACGTTCAAAGTCACTTTCTTCCTCATTCTGATGCTCGGTTTAAATTGCAGCAGATCGTCTTGACCATGTCAACATGCCTAAATGCATTGAGTTGCTGTCATGTGATTGGCTGATTAGAAATTTGCGTTAAAGAGCAGTTGGACAGGTGTACCTAATAAAGTGGCCAGTGAGTGTATATTCTCTCTCCTCCCCCAGCCCTACCCCTAAACCCAAACCTCATAAAAAAAAATCTTAGAGGAACTCAATTTTGGTCTCCACGATGACACAAGTTCCCGTAAAAAAACGTAATGACAACAAATGATTTTATGTTACTTAATTTAATAAGTTAATCAGGTTTCAACTACATTTTTTGCAGCTAAACAAAAGTTTAACAGAATATTTTAGCCAGTGTGACTGATTTAAGTTGAGATGACTAGAAAAGTCCACGTGATTCAACTAAAATAAAAAATTTAGGCACTAATAATTGTTTTACAGTGTGTGTGTGTATTCAGGTTTAAGTCCCCACCAGGATATAAAACCAAGCACACACACAACTCTCCCTCCCACTGATCCTTCAACATGCAGCCCATTATTACCTCATAGACCTGTGGAGCCAAATAGATGGAGTTGCAAGTCGAGAAACCCCAAGGAACTTTGGGATATGAGCCCAGCCATGAAAATAAGACCCAGGACGTTTCACGCCGAGCTCATTCATCCATGTGCTTTATCAAGGCCAACCATCGAAAAAGACTCGAACCCTCACTGCAATCCAGCCGACATTCAGAAACCTTAAGTTTATAGGTCAGTCTGAGTTACTAACGCTATTTCACAGCAATTCTCAGCAACTTTTAGATTTAGTGGCTGATTGACATGAGTTTGTGCGATCTCATTCACAAAACTAACTGATCAAACACAGAAGAGTGCAGAAGCGCAGACACGGTTGGTTTGAGTGTTCAGTGAGAGTCTGTTGTGTGTTGAACTGAAGCGCTGAAGGAAAAAAAAAAAGTGTTTCGGTTTGACCACGATAAACATCATCAGACACAAGAAGAGAAACTACAGCCACAGCAGTGTGTTTGCTTACTGCGATAAACAGAGAGAAAATGGAGATTAAGCAGAGGTAAAAACACAGCAAGAGCTGTAAATGCTGGAGACAAAACTCCCAGAAGTCAACGTTAAATCAGAGTCAAACATAAGAGAGTCCCGGTTTATTATGTACTGTATATACTGAGCACATTTTCTGAATGCCTGAATAGTAAAAGCTGAAATATATTCAACAATAGTAAATTAACTTGAATTAAAACATTTACAGATGTCCTTATAGTTTTTATATTTTGTGATTCACTAACTGTACAAATATTCATAAATCTACAGCTTTCTGTATTTTGTCTTTTATGTTTAGTTTTTTCATGTATTTATGCTTTTGAATTGTATTGTAGTACATTATGGTTTTTGTACTGTAATTTATAACACCAACCCAGACAATATATCAATTAAAGCTATTTAAAATGTCAATATCAGTCACTTTTTTAAAAGATCAAGGTCCCATAATGCAACTCAAAAGCAAAAGAATACTAATGATATAAATCAGAAAATTGCTAAATTAGCAATATTTTTACAAGTATTATTTTTTTATTATTAAAATAATATTAGCTACAACAATAATGTAAATATTTGTTATTTTATTTTTGTTTTAAACAGCCAATAATTATAATTATTAATTATTAAATAAATAAATATTATTAATTACTGTGGTTGTTATTGTTGTCATAAAAATAATAATAATAACTACTACAATAATATATAGATTTTTTATATTAGTCAATAAATAATAATTATTAATTATTATTTTTATTAATGTTATTAAAATAATAATACTACAGCAATCTCGTAAATATTTAATTTATTTCTGTTTTAAGCAGTCAATAAATCATTATTATTTACTATAATTAGTAATATAATAATAATAACAATGTTATTAAAATAACTACAACAAGTAAATATTTGTTATTTTATTTGTTGTAAACAGTCAATAAATTATAATTATTATGAATTATTAAATAAATGTTATTAATTATTATTATTATTGTTATTATTGTTGTTATTAAAATAATAATACTAACTACAACAATAATATAAAGATTAGTTTTTTTATTAGTCAATAAATAATAATAATCATTGATGTTTTAATTATTGTTTTTAAAATAACAATATTACATCAATAATGTAAATATTTCATTTATTTTGGTTTTAAACAGTCAATAAATAAATAAATCATTATTAATTACTATTATTAGTGTTCATAATAATAATAATAATAATAATAATAATGTTATTAAAATAATAACTACAACAATAACAAAAATATTTTTTATTAAATTAATTATTAACTAATTAATAAATTAGTTTAGAAGCAGTCCATAAACAATACTCATCATTATTCATTTTTATTATAATTATGATTTTAATTATGATTATTATTAATAACAACAATAATAATAATAATAATACATTTAATAATAATAACAATATTGTTATTAAAATTATATTAGCTACAACAATAATGTAAATATTTGTTATTTTATTTTTGTTTTAAACAGCCAATAAATAATAATAATTATTATGTATTAATTAAATAAATATTATTGTTATTATTGTTATTATTGCTTTTAATAAAAACTACAACAATATTAAGATTTGTTGTTTTTTAGTCAGTAAATAATTATTAAATAATCATTATTTATGTTTTTATTGTTTTAAAATAAAAATACTCCAACAATAATGTAAATATTTAATTTATTTCTGTTTTAAACAGTCAATAAATAAATATTACTATTATTAGTATTAATAATAATAATAATAATATTGTTATTAAAATGATAACTTCAACAATAATAACTACATCAATATTGTAAATATTTGTTATTTTATTTTATAAACAGTCCATAAATAATAATCATTATTAATTTAAATTATGATTTCAAATATTATTATTATTATTATTATTATTATTATTATTATTATTAATGCTGTTATTGTTATTCAAATAATAACTATAACAATAATGTAAATATTTGTCATTTTATTTAAGTTTTAAACAGTGGATAAATAATCACTTGTTTAATAATAATAATAATAATAATAATAATAATAATAATATTATTATTAATAACAACAACAACATACAGGCTTAAAAATAGTATTGTTAAAAATCTTAAAGCAAAAAAAATCTTAGAAACCCCATAACAGCGACACCTCAGGAAGAGCTTCATCCCAAATAAACTCCTTCCACAAATATCTAAAGATCTACTTTTGTCACATTAACTTTGCGATACGTTAATTGCAGCGAAATTGCACTCATCAACATGAATCCCTATATATTCCTGCCTTTATATTCAGTGCATCCGTGCGTTTGCACTGCTGACATGTGTGAATTTGGCTGCTCGCACACACACACACACACACACACACACACGCAGCACTATTTCGAGCAAACATCATCACTTCAAATTAACACCCGTCTCCATCTGCTCATCAATATTCATGAGGAGGGAGGTGTGGCCTGCTAATGAACACAGTCAATATTCAAATGAGTCAGAAGTTAACTAAACTTAATGCTGAAAGAATGGAGTCATGATAGACCAGAAAATTTTTCAGGGATTTTGTTACACGGCCTAATTTTTATCCAGCAGCCTTTTTCTCCAAAGCATGAGAATGTGTGTCAGCAAACACACACACACACACACACACACTGGCATGCGGCTGAGTTTCAAAGCATAATTTATAAAGCATTAGAGACGGGGCTACTCTGAGCTCCGAGGCGGTTAATCGATTGTAAATGCTTTTAACAGCATGAATTATTTTAACCCGTTTTTTTTTTTTTTTTTTGTAAAATAAGCAGACTTTGGGGTGAAAAACAACATAGTACAGTTGAAGTCTCGAAAATCAGGGTTTCTTCTGTCCATTAAATATCTGTTTTCAAACAATTTTTTTATAATTAAATAAAACGGCCATTTTTGTTTTTTCTTTTGCTCACAAAAAATGCAAAAAAAAATTCGATTTTGGCTGGATGTAAATGTGAAAGTATCGTACCAGAACCTCAAAATTATCATATTTGGAGGTAAATTATCGTACACGAGTCAAGCGGAGAGTATACAGCTATTATCTAGACAAATAGCGTTTTGACACAACATGCAAATTACCACAATACGTAAAAAAAAACCTTAGTGGGAAGGTTCAAACTCCACCTCCGTGTCACTGTCATTGAATACCTGCGTGTGTTGCCAGATGTTGAGGGTTTCATTTTGCGGTACAAATTGGACGCCTACATGGAGCGCAACATAGTGCTGGTTGGCTTGAAAGCAGTGCACCCTCCCAAATTTTTAACACAGTTTAGTCTAAGGGTGTGCACGAGCCCATACAGTGGATCTGTAATGAGCCGATCCCGTGGCTTTGTTTTGATTAGATTAACTTTGGAAAAACACGTTCGCATGATGCATTTGAATGGGGAAAAACGAGAACATCAAGGGCAAACTCCCCTGTCCTTCTCATCTTCCTTTTCAGCACTACTTTTTAAAACTTGAGCGACCTCAACCTGAAAACGGCTGCTGTGCACGGCCGCGCACAGCAGGAATGTTAGAGAGAGCCATTCTCTACGTTGATTGGCTGAGAAGATGTAACGTAAGATGAGAAACTACAGTCATTGGATAGAAAACATGTCTAACTCCACCTTCTCCTCACAGACAGCAGACACAAGATGCAGCTATCATCAATCAGTTTAGAAGCCCTAAGATTACAATGAAACTCATTTTAAATGCCATAAAATTCTGAAGTTATCATACATTATAGGATTTTTTGCATTATTGATCGTACACCATACAGAGGTTGAAATTATCTTACAAATACGATAATTATCGTACGTCTGGCAACACTGAATAAATGACTTTAAAATTCATTATACACATGTAGGCGGTGCTGAAACGCCCTTTTTCCTCTGATTGGCCAACCTAATCTGAGCTTGTGACGTCGCCCTCAAAACAAAAGTCCTCTGCGGATCAGCACCCGGACTTTTAATTATTATTATTTAATTTTATGTATAAACTAAGTTTACACATTCTATCATTTGATCAGTTAGCAGGCTTAAATTCATTGTGCATGCATAAATTAAATAAAAACGTGAATTTGCAGTATTATTTCACATTTGTCATTAAAATAAGGTCATGGTTTGCTGCCAAATGTCTTGCTGTTGTGCACCTGATGCTGAGCAGAACCTGGTTGGCATGATTGGTTGGCGAGTGGTTTCCCCCACAGTCCAAACACATGCGCTAGGGGAATTGGATGAACTAAATTGGCCGTAGTGTGTGTGAGTGTGAGTGTGTATGGGTGTTTCCCAGTGCTGGGTTGCTGCTGAAAGGGCATCTGTAGCATAAAACATATTCTGGAATAGTTGGCAGTTCATTCCGTTGTGGCGACCCCTGATAAATAAGGGACTAAGCCAAAGGAAAATGAATGAATGCTTTTTCTATAGAGAGCCGACTCTTATCCTTCTGATTATCATTGTTTCTTTTGGGTTGTGCAGTTTAATTCCCTGAATTTCTTCAAAGTACGTTGTGTACTGTAAACTCGCAGACTTTTTTTGGTCACATCCAAAACGCATGTTTATTTTCCTCATTTCAAATATGGTTACAGATTTATATTTTATCTGACCCCATAACTCTGTGGTTAGTAGCTTTTGGAAAGTATAAACCGATGTCAATATAATGCTAACATATACTTCCTCTGTGACTTTATGTTTTGAGTTTTATTGCAAATGTCACATCCATAACACTAAAATCGCTCCTCAATAATTATAAAAATGAATCAGCTTTTATCCTGTACTAATGGACAGTATATTGTGGACCGTATGCAAATCCTCCCCTCAGACCGCAGAAGCCTGTAGCGATGCAGATCCCAGATGACGGCTAATTACGAGCACCTAATTTATCCACGTTCATTGCTGCTGTGAGACAAATCAGAAAACACTAAAGCGTAGAGGGAATTGAAAGAAGAATCAGCACCCTCCTGTGAAACGGCGCCTCCTTTATATTTAGCAACACGCCGGAGCGGATTCACTCTCTCAGACCTAGTTAGAGAAAAACAGCCCTCTGTTCAGTAGACGACGACAGGAGGAATCGAAAACCGGAGGGAACAAGACCAGATTTTGACTAGATGCTCAAAAAGATAGCTAATCAACAACTGCACATTTATAATAATGATCGTAGATTAAACAACCCTACTGAAAAATATGCTTAAACCAGCCTAAGCTGGTTAGCTGGTTTTAGCTGGTCGACCAGCCTGGTTTTAGAGGGGTTTTGGCCATATGCAGGCTGGTGTTCAGTCATTTCCAGCCTGGTCTGATCAGGCTGAAAAATGACTAGCTAAAACCAGCTTGACCAGCCTGGTTTAAGCTGGACATAGCTGGTCTTGGCTGGGCTCCCAACCTGGCTAGGCTGGTCAAGCTGGTTTTAGCTGGTCATCTCCCAGCCTGACAAGTTAAAACCAGGCTGGAAATAGCCAAAACCCCTCTAAAACCAGGCTGGTCGACTAGCTAAAACCAGCTAACCAACTTAGGCTGGTTTAAGCTGTTTTTTCAGTAGGGAAACAAGGATTTTTTGTTGTATCTGGATCTCATTGTTTATTTAAAAGTGCACACATTAAACGTGGGAGCAAATCATACAGTGTACAATATATTACAATGTTCTAGTCGCAAGTAAAACATCGCAATTTGAACCCTTTTTAGGGCACTTGTTTAAATATTCATTGGAAAAACCCTGGAGTGTTGCTGGAGATTATTACAAGACTCCTGAACTTTTAAAACTGACAAGACATTTATAATGAAAGATTTCTATTAGAGACTTCTAGCATGTGGTATCACACATGTAGTGTGTTTCTAGCATGGTTCTAAATTAATAACATACTAACATTAGCATATTGCTAACATTTTTCTAGCAGGATTTAACTCCTAGTGTCTATTATCAACTATGTAGCATGTTTTTAGCATGATTTTAAACTGCTACAACCTTTTAGATGGTTGCTATTAAGATTTAGCACACTGCTGATGTTTTATTATTGCTATATATTTTTTATATAATTTAGCATTCTGCTAACATAATATCACAAAGGTATCATGTTTCTAGAATGATTTAAAACTGTTATTACATTTTTGAAAGTTTCTATTTAGCACACTGCTGATGTTTTACCATTGCTAGCAGGTTTTTTATAGTTTAACACACTGCTAACATGTAATATCACACATGTAGCATGTTTCTAATATACATTTTAAGCGGCTACAAAGTTTTAGATGGTTGCTATCAAGATTTAGCACACTGCTAATGTTGTAATGTTGTGATGACATGTTTTCTTAACAATTTAGCACACTGCTGATGTAATATCACAAAGGTAGCATGTTTCTAGTGTAACCTCGCCGGTCCTACGCCACCCAACCCGATTCGAGCTGGTATCGAACCGGCGACCTTCCGCATGGGAGTCGGTTGCTCTAACAAGGAGGCTAAAGACCATGGCCACTAGCATCTGTCGCTAGAACACCTTTAGAGGTCAGAGGAGTGAGGCTTACCTGCACAGCACTTACTAGCTGGCCTCCGTTACACTAGCATGATTTAAAACTGTTATTGCGTTTTAGAAAGTTTCTGTTTAGTACACGGCTGATGTTTTACCATTGTTAGCATGTGTTTTTTTTAGTTTAGCACACTGCTAACGTAATATCACACATGTCCCTGCTGAAAAATCCAGCTTAAACCAGCCTAGGTTTCAGAGGGGTTTTGGTCCTTTCCAGGCTGGTCTTAGCTGGTCAGGCTGGGAGATGACCAGATAAAACCAGTTTGACCAGCATTACCAGGCTGGGAGCCCAGCCAAAACCAGCTATGTCCAGATTAAACCAGGCTGGTCAAGTTGGTTTTAGCTGGTCATTTTCCAGCCTGACCAGCTAAGACCAGGTTGGAAATGGCTGGAAACCAGCCTGGAAATGCCGAAAACCTCTCTAAAACCAGGCTGGTTGACCAGCTAAAACCAGCCAGCCATCTTGGGCTGGTTTAAGCTGGATTTTTCAGCAGGAGTAGCATGTTTCTAATATAAATTTAAACTGCTTCAAGGTTTTCGATAGTTACTATCAAGATTTAATACACTGCTGATGTTTTAACATTGTTAGCATGTTTTTTTTTATAATTTAGCACACCACCAAGGCAATATCACAAAGGTAGCATGTTTAACTGTTATTGTTTTACAAAGCTTCTATCAAGATTTGGCTAGTTTTAACATTGCTAACATGTTTTTTTATAATTTATCATACTGCTAATGCAATTTCACAAAGGTAGCATGTTTCTAATATGATTTTAAACTGCTAATACATTTTTAGATTGTTGCTATCAATATTTAACACACTGTTGTTGTTTTAAATTGTTAGCACGTTTCTTTATTAATTTAGCACACTGGTAATGTGTAATATCTCACATGTAGCATGTTTTTAATATGATTTTAAAGTGCTATGAAGTTTTAAAAAGTTGCTATCAAGATTTAGATAGCAAAAACTCCTCTAAAACCAGGCTGGTCGACCAGCTAAAACCAGCCAACCATCCTTGGCTGGTTTAAGCTGGATTTTTCAGCAGGGTACTATCAAGATTTAGCACACTGCTGATGTTTTAACAATGCTAGCATGTTTCTTTTAGAATTTAGTACACCACTAACGTGCAACATGTATGTTTCAAACATGACCACAAACATGTTTTAGATTTTTGTCTATTGCTAGCATGTTTTAGTAATAGAGGTGTATACAAAAAATGCCTGACCATCCAGATACACTGATGTGCCTGTAAAAACAATTATATTTACACTTTTATCCAGAACCTACTATACTACAATTAACCAGAGATATAACTACAACTACCGAAAGAGACGGCAAATACATTTACAGTTGATTACATTTATTTAATTTCAAAACAAGATGCTCGAAACTAACGAACTGAAATCAAATCAAGACCTCCATATCATAGAAGGCGGAGCTACAGAGCCACACCCACCACTTACATCACTGCCACCGACCAATGGAAGTTTTTACGGTGTTATCTACAAGACGTATCAAACCCAAAAACATACTTCGAACTATCTCCATCAGATTTATTTTTGAAATAACGTCACAGTGTGTTTCGTTTTTTTACCAGAGAGTTCCCCAATCAAACTTTTGACTCTGTAACAATGCAGGCCTGAAACACATGCACCTTATATGTTGTTAAATCACAGGTCAGTCGTGAATTGAGTCTCTACTCATAGGATCAGACAACCTGCACCTGCACACCAGGGAGGGATATATGCGTGTGTGTGTGTGTGTGTATGTGTGTGCGTTTTGTTTTGCTGACTAACATCGGCTGACAACTCGGCTGCTAGAGGCATCTCGATGTGTCAACCAGACCAAAACAAACACTACAGTATGTACTCTGTATCTTTTCCATTATACAGATGGCTTTTTGTTCACGGGAAACGATCCTGGAAGCTATTTCTACACTTCATGTTCAGAAGCAATACATAATATTCCAGCTGACTTCATCATCACACTGGTTCACACAGTCAAGATAAAATGAAGAGGTGAAGTCTCGCTGTTTGAAATAAAAAAAATATCAAGATTTTGACTGTCTTTGATGCACTTATGGCTAGTAATATTAGCTTTTAGCATCTAAATAATGTTTAATTAGGTAAAATGGCATTTAATAGATCAAATAATATGACAAGTCTAACTTATTTTGGCAGTAGTAAGTCAAACTAAACACCAATTACTACTATATACAATTTCTGCATAGTTTAGCACAATGCTAGCTTGTTTTAGCACAGCTTGTAGCATAACTTGCTACACTGCTAGGATGTTGCTCATCAGTAAACATGTTTTGAAGATTATTTGTTGCTTCTTGTGTGGTATCACACCGTAGTATGTTTCTTAGCATATTAGCATTATTATATAGAGCTTCAAACATGATTTCTCACTGCTAATCCCTGCTGAAAAAAAACAGCATATGCTGGTAAGGTATGTTTTGATGCTGGTCTTGCTGGTTTTGAGTGCTGGTATTGCTGGTTTTGCTGGTTTCAATGCTGGTCTTGCTGGCCTGAGTGCTGGTACTGACCAGCATTGAGACCAGCAGGACCAGCATTAAAACCAGCATTAAAACCAGCAAGACCAGCATTGAAACCAGCATTAAAACATACTGCTGTTTTTTTCAGCAGGGATATGCAATATTGTGTAGGTAAAATGTTGTTAATGAGATTTAGCACACTGCTAATGTTTCAATGCACTATTAGCAGTGCATTCCCTGCTGAAAAACAGCTTAAACCAGCCTAAGCTGGTTGGCTGGTTTTAGCTGGTCGACCAGCCTGGTTTTAGAGGGGTTTTGGCCATTTCCAGGCTGGTTTCTAACCATTTCCAGCCTGGTCTTAGCTGGTCAGGCTGGAAAATGATCAGCTAAAACCAGCTTGACCAGCCTGGTTTAAGCTGGACATAGCTGGTTTTGGCTGGTCAAACGGCTGGAAACCAGCCTGGAAATGGCCAAAACCCCTCTAAAACCAGGCTGGTTGACCAGCTAAAACCAGCCAACCAGCTTAGGCTGGTTTAAGCTGGGTTTTTCAGCAGGTTTAGCACACTACTAGCATGCAACATTACATCAGTAAACATGTTTTAAAGATTATTTGTGGCTGCCCATTTAATATTACACCTTAGCATGTTTCTTAGCATATTAGCAATATTATATAGAGCTTTAAGCATGACTTCTCACAGTTAACATGCAATATTGTATATGTAAAATGTTGCTAGCGTGATTTAGCACACTGCTAATGTTTCAATGCACTATTAGCAATGCATTAACATGCTACTAGCGTGCAACATCACATCAGTAAACATGTTTTGAAAATTTTATGTTGCTGCCTATGTAATATCATACTTCAGCATGTTTCTTAGCATATTAGCAATGTTATATAGCACTTTATACATGATTTGTCACTGCTAACAAGCAGTATTGTATAGGTAAAATGTTGCTAGCATGATTTAACACAGTGCTAATGTTTATATGCATTATTAGCAGAGCATAATTTAACACACTACTAACATTCAGCATCACATCAGTAGTTTTGAAAATTATGTTGCTGCCTATGTAATATCACACCTTAGCATGTTTCTTAGCATATTAGCAATATTATATAGAACTTCAAATATAATTTCCCACTGCTAACATGCAATATTGTATAGGTAAAATGTTCCTAGCGTGTTTTAACACACTGTTAATGTTTCAATGCACTATTAGCAGTGCATTAACACACTACTAGCGTGCAACATCACATCAGTAAACATGTTTTGAAGATTATTTGTTGCTTCTCACGTCACACCTTAGCATGTTTTTTTTAGCATATTAGCATTATTACACAGAGCTTCAAACATGATTTCCTCACAGCTAACATTCAATAATGTATAGGTAAAATGTTGCTAGCATGGTTTAGCACACTGTGTGTGTGTGTGTGTGTGTGTGTGTGTGTGTGTGTGTGTGTGTGT
>CAIGQZ010033189.1:372953-406437 GCA_903798205.1 Danio tinwini
ATATATATATATATATATATATATATATATATATGATTTATTACAGTAACGTATCAATAAATAAAAAGTGCTGGATGCTGTCAATTGTGATCAGTGTGAATACATTTTTATCCTAAAAAATACTAATCATGAAACACAATGTGAACTGCCAACAATCTGTATCTTTTAATTGAATGAAATAAATCCAAACCTGTTTGTCGCACACAACAAAACGAAGTTTGTGTGGGAATGACAAGCTGCGCAACATTAAACTGTGTTCTGAATGAGCCTGGCTCTGTGTGTGTGTTTCAGCGTTTGGTGTGTCTTTGCTTTCTCAGGAACAGATTCTTCACACACACCAGACTCATTCACACATCTGTCATGTACTTTAACACTCCACTGCATGTGCCGTGACAAAACAGAGTTATTTTCAAGACCTCTATTCAGAGAAGCCATCTGCTTTCACCAATACAAAAATGTAAAAATACTTAAAAAGCATTCTGATATCGAAGTCTTCATGCCATTTAATCCTTTAAGAGATTTCAAAATGTATATTCTGGTGTACAAACTAGATTTACCAGATTCGGATTGAAAACGGAGGCAAAATATTGATGACTCATCCTGCACTGGGAAGATTTCTGTCCAATCAGCACAGGCTCATTGGAAATACTTGCTTCAGCCTACATTTTTGTGAAACTGCAAAAACACACATTTGACTGCAGTTTTGAGGTAAAAATGACCTCTAGAGGGCAGCATGAGATTAACAACTTTTGTACCTTTTCCCACTAATGATATTAGCAGCGACATATCGTCAACAAATAAAGGAATATTTTCATGCAGTTCTTTGCACAACACCAAATATCTATGATTTGTAATTGAATATGCTTGCCTCACCTAATGTAACTACGTCTATATGGACAACTTTTCTGGCGTGGTCTGTTTGCTTGTAGCTCACTTTGTACTTGTGCTGTAGAGCAGTGGTCCACAACCTTTTTATCACCACGGACTGGTCAATGCTTGACAATTTTACCGCAGCCAGGGGCAGATATGGCCTGTTTTCTCAGAGGATGACAAGCTGACAAAACATTGCAGCAACTCTGATACAGGCTTTATTTATGGAGAAAATGACAAAGCACTGCAGTGTTTGGGTTTGTCTGATATAAGGAGTGTACCGACATGTGTATATTCCATACAAAGTATGAAGTCGATCTGTCACTTCTTGTCACATCACCCGTGGTGAACTCACGGCATTTTGGAAAAATTGAGAAGTTTACAACTCGGTGCGCCTGGAAGGGACGAGCACGTTGCGCTGTTTGCACGTGTCGCTCCCAGTATTCATGCACAAGCCACATGCTTCCATTGGAAATAACAGTATCGCTTCATTTTGATGGTCGCTTTACGCATTTTGTTGAATTTAAGTTACATTGCATCTACATGCCAACTAATTCTCATTAGATTAGAAGTAGACTGTTAGGTTGGGGTTGGGGTTAGGGTTAGTGTAAGTTGACATGTACTTGCAAGTTACTTATAGTCAGTAAAATGTCTGTTTAGCAGCAGTATCAACAGATATTAAGCAGACAGTCTCAATGCTCAAATGAGAAGTAATTGGCATGTAGTTGTAATGCAACTGTTATACCCCATTTCCATTGAGTTATACATAGGGCCAGACGGAATCTGCTGACGTTTTGTGCCATTTCTTCTGAGAATTTTGGTAAAAATCTGCGGATTTCTGCGGAATTATTTTGGGAGTATCATAACTAAAACCTTAATATATAAAATAAAAAATAATACCTTTTAAACTTTTATTTAATGTTTAAAATGCAAATACAATTAGATTCACTTTATTTGGTAAACAAAGCAAGTCTCTCATATAATACATCTACTAAAAGACAGAAAATATTACTGTACAAACTGAACTGCATTGTACATAAATCAGATGAACATTTTCATATTAGTCAATAATATCACTGTAATTAATTTAAAAACTAAATAAACTAAGATTTACACACATTTACTCAAATAAATAAACAGAATTATTGATAGGCTAAAAATTCCGTGTGGGCCTAGTTATACGGTACAGTACAATTCGGTATGCTTTTATGGCCGTTTCCACTTTCAAAAGGCATGCTGAACCGAACCGTACCACTTTTTGGTCACCAAAAATGTGACCAAAAATGTGACCAAGGGTACCACAAGGCAGAACTAGACGCACAGCTGAACGCTATTGGTTTACAGAGATACGTCACTCACTCCTACAACAAGCCAGAATGAAAACAAAGGAACCGGTGAGACATTACACTGTAATAAAATATACATTTAATAACAAGCCATGGTCGACCCAAGCTCAAACAAACCTTGTCATCATCTTTATAAACAGCCACAAAGCCAAGAAGAGCAGATTCTACCCTGTGCCCCGTAGTTTTTTTACGAGCCCTTCTAAAGCGTGAGTGGTTTCGCGTTCTTGCTTGCGCTCGAGTGCGCATCTATATTTCAAATAACAAACTTCTTGAGCTCATATTAATAACGTGCACTTGATTATTGAAGTGCTTTTGAAACCCGATTCTTTGAGAAACAGACAAACGCGAAAGTGACGCATAAAAAAACAAAAGAGAATCCGGAAAAAAACAAAGGAGCAAATAATTTTTTCAGCAAACATGCACAAACTGTTATGTTTAACTATTATCATCGCCTGTTGTACTATTATGAACTTGGAATGACGGATTTACTTTCTAACAAGGGGCTACACGTGCTGCTGAAGATTAAAGACACAGATGAGAGGTTAGCTCTGACTGTGGGCTATATTGCGTGTTGTTTTTGAGCCCAAATAAGGACTAAATATATGCTGTGTGCAGTTTATCTGTAATTGGTAACATATTGGAGACTGTAAGGGTCTGTATGTGTTCATTTGTTGCATTTATTTACTTAGTTTATATAATCTCAGACGTTACTATTTCAGTAGGCTATTTCGCATCATTGATCTGCAGTTATAATCAGATCATGTTCATAGAAAGTTAGTAATGAACATTTACACAAGTAATAGTGTGTAATAAAGCATCTGTTTTGTGCGAATGATATGTGAGCGACCTGTACAGCTTTACTGTGACACTACCTCAAGCGAAAATCATGTTGACTGAAACTTTCTGTCGTACACCACGCCCACCAAAAGAGTATCATTAGTACCCTTTTAGCAGTGGAAACGCAAGCCTGATATAGATGACCCGTACCATTCGGTACTGTACTATTCAGTGGAAACAGGCCATTAGTCAACAAAATGTGCATTAAGGACCATCAAAATAAAATGTTACCGAAATAACAGACTTGCACATGAAAAAGACGCAATATGTGAACGCCCCCCGCACAGACATGCTGAATTCACTTGATTTGTTGACAAGGGCTGCAGTCCGTCTAACTCACATTGTTAGTTCACGGGTCCTTCACCGCGGCTTTTCCCCTTCACAAAAAAACTTTCCAAAGACGTCTGTTTCTTACTCATTTTGTTAGCTTCTGGGTTACATGTTGACGCTCAAGTGAACAAGACGTAACTAATACGGTCATTTCAAAATAAAAGACTTTTCAAAATAATAGTTCACACTCATAAACCAGAAATAATTAATCATTTCTTGTGTGGCCTGGTAGCAATTGATCCATGGCCTGGTACCGATCCGCAGCCCAGGGGTTGGGGACCACTGGTGTAGAGCACTCGAGTTTGAGTCCAATGAAGCAAGCTTTCATAAAAGCACTGTAAAATCAAGGTAAAGGTAAGATTTTCTCTCAAGTTTGCTTTTGGAAGCACTATTAGTTTGGATTAGGGAAGAGTTTAGCTCAGTGGTTCCCTAGTTGATCCCTACGACAAGCTTCTCCTTCTTGTGGACGTGTACAAGAAGGACTATATCTGAAATGTACAGCAAAACAAAGTATCATAATTTAGATGCAAAGAAATGTAGACAGAGGCAGCACGGTGGCTTAGTGGTTATCACCAGGGGTTGGGGGTTAAGGGGGGGTCATGGTAATAGGTCATGCATCAGGGCCCTATGCAGCACAAGGTTGCTGGTTGCTGATTGGGTAAACTAAATTGGCCATAGTGTATGAGTGTATGTGTGTGTGTGTGTGTGTGAGAAGGAGTGTGTATGGGTGTTTCCCAGTACTGGGTAGCTGCTGGAAGGGCATTCGCTGTGTAAAAGATATACTGGAATAGTTGGCGGTTCCTTCCGCTGTGGTGACCCCTGATAAATAAGGGACTGAGCAGAAGGAAAATGAATGATTGAATGAATGAATAAGAAATGTAGAAAGCGCCCTCTAGTGGATTTGTCATCTGAAACGTGTAACATAGCGTACCTGGAGCAGCATGTTTTACTTTTCTCAAAAATGTAGGCTGAGGCACATATTTCTGACGGGTTTTTTGGATTGTTTTTCATTGTTGAAGTGTTCTTCGATAGGTCTGAGCCTACTTTGTTTTGAAGAAATAATTGGCTCCAAAGTAATCAGGCTTGTCAGGGAATTTTAATGGGGCTGCTTCTGCAGAGCCGACCACAGACTGGTTTGATGCAAATTTGAAACAAATGACTGGAATTTGCATGATGAACTGGAATGAACTTTTGAAAGAGTTTATCTTTGCCACTTTAGAGACTATTTACAGCTAAAGTCAGAATGATTAGCCCTCATAAATTGCTTAAGAAAAATGGAATTGCTTAAGGGGGCTAATAATATTGATCTTAAAATCTGCTTTTATTCTAGCCAAAATAAAACATATAAGATTTTGTCCAGAAGAAAAAAATATTATAGGAAATACTGTGAAAAATTCCTGAATCTGTTAAACATCATTTGACAATAATAATTTTGTCTTCAACTGTACATTCCCAACAGCTACATTACATAATCTATGATAGGGAATATCTGAATAATCATAAAAGGGCCAAAATAATGGAAGATGATGTTTATTATGCCTATTTATTAATGCATGCCTTAAATACAGTCCTGGACCAAAGTGCGTCACGTGCGTCATGTGTGTCTGTGTGTGTGGTCAGTGCACAGACAGAGAGATTTGCATTCAGAAGCGACGTCTTGTTCCCGCCTGATGTCATGATTTCTGCTGCTCTTGTTTTTTCTACACATGACTGATGATCTAAGAGGTTTATTCGGCACATTGAGTCTGCGGTGCGCTCGCCAGACCAGACACATTATGATAATGTGCTCAGCTGCGAATTTAAAACATCTCGAGTTTCCTGTGCGAGACAATGCCGTGACACAAACGACCAGTGTAAAGGGTTGAAAGGTCAATAAAAGCTTTGTCTCGAAATCAAAATGAACTACAGCCATAAATGATCTCCCTTCACTTTGATCTAAAGTGGTTCAGCTGTTCATGAAAAATGCATGAATGGGTTAAAAATGACTCCGCTGTCATTTCATTGTGTAATTATCATCATGACAGGATAAAACATGAATTCACAGTTTACAATATCGGAAAGAGCTTCATTGCCAGGTTTGTTTACACACACGAGAAATCTGTTTTCAAGAGTTCACACTTAGCTAATGATTGAAAATAAAGATTGTTTGGCATGCTGTCCCAGGAGAGAGCCCTGAGCTCATAAGATCCTCGAGCCCTGGGCTCCCTCCCGTTGCAGGGCGAGATGGGAGTTTGAGCTCAGGTAGATCTCGATGACTCCCCCCTTTGTTATTTGTAGCTAAGTGTCGTATATGGATGGTTGAAAAGAGGTGTAATCGCTTAGAGCTTGGCTATGGTATAAAACTGTGAATAATTGCTAAGGGTGCTTGTTATTTAGACTGTGGGAGAAAACTAGAGAAAACCCACGCGAGCACGAGAAGAACAAGCAAAACTGCACAGAAATGCCACCTGGTTTAGAATGGATTAAACCAGAGACATATTTGCTGTGAGGCAACAGTGCTAGTCACTGGCCACTGTGTCACCCATTTGAAAAATAAGGAAAGTAGGGTTGGGGGGGGGGGGGGGGGGTCTTCAAGACAAAGATCTGGTTAAGCTGACCAATCACAGAGCTTGCCCTATGCGTACGCGTTACATTTTTTGAGAGGTGTGCGTCATCGTCTCCAACGGTTACGGTGAGGGGCTATGCATCCACGCGTAGGCTGCGATGTAGCATACGCGTGCGCTTGACGCAGAAGTATAAATCGAAAATCAAACACGGAGAGTCTAAAAACCCTTTTGTAAGAGGAACTACTTTTTTCCGCCATTCATTCACATCTGCAGCTGACGTCAGAACAGCAGAAACCATTGCTCAAAAACACGTCACACGCCAAAAACAATAGCACATTGCGGTTATATATTTAAATATACAACAGAGACTTATATTGGGAGTAATATTGATTAGAGTAATTAAATTCCTCAAGAGTAATTCAATTATTTTCAGATATATCCTATTGGTTACTTTGGCATTCAGCTTAAAGTGCAATTTAAAGGCTTAGCTAGCTTAATTTGGTTAACTATAGGCAAGTTAAGTAAATTAGGCAGGTCATTCTGCTACTCTAATTTGTTTAGTAGGCAATCGAAGAAGAAAATAAAATTTTTAAGTGGGCTAGTAATATTGACCTTACGTTTCTGGGGTCCTCTGTGCTGAACACTTCCACTGTTTGTTCCCCCATAAAATCTTTAACCAGATTAAATGGATATCAACCACAAACACGCCTCATTACTATGAACATCTGTTTCAGAATGTTGCGCACAGTGAGTTTGTGAAGTTGAAGAGATTGAGTTACGCCGGACACGAGGAGTGCTTCTGCTGGAAAGCTGCAGATTTAATGACTGAATATCAATGCAGCGCAGAAAAGGCCATTCAGCCTCCGAATCAATCACTCACTTCCATCTCTCCTCCTCCAGCCACAATGCTCAGCTTGTGTGTGTGTGTGTGTGTGTGTGTGTGTGTGTGTGTGTGTGTGTGTGTGTGTGTGTAAAAGCCGGACGGAAGTATGGGAAAGCGGATATATACCGGCTCTGGTGAAGACTCAAGCCATTATCAAGGGCATTTCAATGCGTTCGCACAAGGTACAATCAAACAAATGATTCAATCTCTCAATGTTCGGAAAGCTAAAACACCACTAGTTTTGTCTATAAGTAAACGATTAAAGACTGTGAGCCACAAGACTGCTAACCAAACTAAATTTGTGGTGAGAAAACTACATTACCCACAATAGCTATGTTTCCGTCCAAAAATGCAAATTAACTTTATGCGCAAAACTAGATTATCGCATTAAGACGTGCGAATAAAGCAGCGTTTCCATCCAACGAGTCGAAGCAAACAAAATTGTCACTTCCCGATTAACTGGAGCCAAATACCAAGAGTAAAAACTGAAATTGCTGCGGAAGGCAATCCTGACATGCAGTGAACGCGCGGTGGCGTTTGAAGGTGTCAGACGCGGAGCACAGACGCTCTTAATTCTATGCCATTAATAATATAATAAAACTAATCCTTAAATGGTAAGGCGTTTTAGAATGACCAAAACAACATTTCAGATGGTTCATAATGTGCTCAGCCTGCTGATTTGTCCATTCACACTCATTTTTATCATCACATGATGTCTTATAACAAAATCACATGCGCATTTATGCGCATCCTTTTCTTATCGAATAAAAAGTTTATCCTACTCAGTTATGCGCATATATTTTGAAAATGCACATCAAGGCGTTTCCATCAACCAGTTTTTATGCGCATATCCAAAATGCGGAAAAAAAAATAGGTGGAGGGAAACATAGCTACTGATGTGCGGGAAACTCCACCAATAAGAGTCACAAGGAGCAAATTGCAACCATATAGAGATTTTAAGTGTATGCTTCAGCATCAAGAATAAGCAAGAGTCCTACTTTGATAAACAACACAAGATCTCTATTGTAAACAAACTGCTAAAATGGATGATAAATTCATTCAGAAGAAGCAGAAGATGCGATTTTTTTCTTCATATTGTGACACAGCTCCTAGACCAGAGGTGTCCAAACTCGGTCCTGGAGAGCGGGTGCCCTGCTGAATTTAGCTTCAACTTGCTTCAACACACCTGCTGGTAGTTACCAGTATATCTAGAAAGAGCTTGATTAGCTGCTTCAAGTGTGTTTGACTAGGGTTGGAGATAAACTCTCTAGGACACCGGCCCTCCAGGACCAAGTTTAGACACCCCTGTCTTAGACAAACAGAATATTAAGTGAGAAAACAATGGGCGTGGCTTATTTTTTCTACAGCGAGCTGATTGGATGTAGTAAAGTTGGCATTTCATTCAGAAAGATCAGGGGTCCGATCGTACCTCGCTTAAATGATCTAAGATGAGTTGGCAGATCCTGGATCTTTTAATCTTGATAACTGATCTCTGGCTAATTTGGTTCTTCAAACAAGTTTGCGAATCAGATTAAAATGTCTGGATGAACTGATCTGAGATCGCTGGTTAAAGGGCGCAGCTTCAAAATTTCTTTTCAAATCGGAAGAATGAATTTGCTCAAAATAATGCAAAAACAACCAATTTTCACTTTTTAGTGAAATATATGTGTCCTAATAGTGTTTATAACAGCGTGCGACACATATATGACTGTCAACAGCTCAAAAAATGTGTTTTGGTGTTTCGTGACCCTTAAACATACTCAACCATGCCCAGGGCCGGATTAACCAATGGGCATTCAAGAGTTCGCACTTAGATATTGTTTGACAAACGTTAGCTGGTTTGGCATGCTGTCCCGGGAGAGAACCCTGAGCTCGGAGATAGTTGAGCCCAGGGCTCCCGCCTGGTCTATGGAGCATATAAGGGGAGTAACGAGATCAGGTTCTCGAGAGCTCCCCGTGGTAAAGGAAGAAAAGGGGGAAAGAAGGGGTGGATGGGGGGGTTCTTCGAAAATGAAGATAAGGGAGTGATTTTTTCCTAGGCTACTTATAGTTTGAATTGGTCTGATTGGTTAGCTAATGATTGTAGATGAGAGATCAGCTGTGGTCAATCATATCATGTGTTCCTCTCGAAATTTGTTTGTGAAACTTCACTTATGAGGACAGGCCCAGGGGTCCGTGCACACTTCCGGCCCCTGCGAGGGGGGAAAAAAATGCTGATTTTGGAGTGTCTATTTAGGCTAAGTGCAAATAGCGCACCTCGTTGGAATAAGCTAATTGAATGCTTCCCGCCAGCGCTGTTTGATCAACAGAGACAACATGACTAAAAAGCGCAGCTAACAGTCAGTGTCAGTTGCGCAGCTCGTAAAGCGCATGGCAACGTGTTTTGAGGCGATCGATCATGAACCTGGTTCGAATCCAGCGTCTGATGAACACGTTCTTCTTTTTTCCCCCATCACATATCAGATTGTAAATACACACATTTTCAATAGAAAGGAAATGTTTTTGTTTAAACATTTTAATAAATTATATAAAATATATAAAATGAGTCACAAGGTATTTAATAAGGATAATATTCATATTAAACAGTTATTTTCCACCTGGTGTTAAATGTTAGCGACATCTTAATATAATTAATCTGTATTTACAATGTTAGTCACCCTGCTTCACCCATATTATCCAACCTCATGGAGAGAGAGAGAGACAGAGAGAGAGAGACAGAAAAAGCCCCTGAAGAAGAGAGAGACAGGAGAGAACTGGTACAGTGTGTGTGATTTCAGATACTTTCAGTTTTATAATCAAGTGCTTTTTGCCTACTCTTCTTCATCACACGGGAGACAGTAGGAATCATTAATCAGTGTGTGTATTATGGAGAACTTAGATTGATAGAACTGGATTGAAGAGGTGTTATATCCAAATCATATGCATTATAACTTTGTATAAATAAAAATACCCTTAAATATACATTTTTAGTCCTGCTTCAGTGAACTTGAAAAAGTATATTAAAAAACATTCATTTTCACTAGTTTTATTAGTATTTTTTTAATCAGTGTGCTTTAAATGCTTTTAAAATCAGGTAAATCTTTGTTGACTATAAATATATGAACTATGTAATTCATTTTAAAAATGTGGGCAAAATATTATAGATTAACTTTATTTAAAAATTATTATAGTAATCTTATTTTTTTAATTCAACTATAGGGGTGCGGCCTTGTAGGTGGCCCTACAAGACATTGTGCCCAGGGGCCTCTGAATTCTTAATCCGGGCCTGACCATGCCCTTTTAGCTGTCAGTTTTAACAACAGAAATGGTGAGCAGGAGAAGTATGTTAGGTTGTAATAACTCTCCCCAAACCCTTTTCACGGTCTTTTCGAATGAAACGCCTACTTTACTACATCCAATCAGCTTGCAGTAGAAAAAAACAAGCCACACCCACTGTTTTCTCATTTAATATTCTGTTTGTCTGGGAACTGCCTTACAATACGTAAACAAACCGGTCACAGTTTCCGGTTCCTGTAGACTCTGAACTGAAACTATCATCCAAGTCATTCCTCAAAAATTCACCTTTTTTGTTTCAGAGAAGAAAGATTTAAAACGATAAGCATGGCAGAATATTATTTTAGATTCTTTAAAGGAGAACTGATTGTCTCGGCTGAGCATGCTGGAAGAATGACTAAGAACGGCTGTGAAATGAGCGATTGGCCCTTACTAGCTGAGAAAACATCTGTCTGCGCACTGGCTTCCTTTTCACAGCTGTGGCATTCGAGGAAATGGTTTCATTAATTTTGGATGGGTTTATTAATGCGCGACACCTTGGCTTTCAGAGTGCAGACATTCCCAAAGATCAATGAGCTCAACCACAGAAGATCCGTCTCGCTTTTACACTCTTTCCAAACAATCAGTGGGTTTAAAGCAGTGTGCGCATTATGCATTGACGATCAGGAGGGTCAACGATTTTGTTAATGTTAGTTTGTGTATATACAAGCTTCAGTGAATTAAATTTATGTATTTATTTAAATTACATCAAGTTTATTAATCAAATATATTTAAGGTTTCTGTGTTTTGTGGGATAGGCTATTTAGTGTATTCTGACCTGGAGTGTGTTTCCCAAACAACGATGTAACTCGCGGCTGAACTATCGTAGTACGATGCATCGTTTGGGAAAAGAACAATGCAATGACGAGTGTTTCCCAAAACCTGTAGTTTCTCTGTCGCAGATCCATCATTTGAACCACGTTAGTTATAGCGTAAAACGCCCATAATAACGCTCTAAACGGATTGGTAACAACTTCTTTAGAGAAGAACTCCATCATTTATTTGTGCAAATTGTATTGTTTTACAAACACACACTTTTTTTAAAAATCCAATATTAGTTTTGGTAAAAACATGCACTCGCTTTCCATATTTATTGAAATATATGTAAACGGCTCATATAGGGTCTGTATTTTCTTTACAAATATTATTGAGAATATCCCATAGTCTTTTCTAAAACATAAAATCACTTACAAAAGCTAACTAATATCATATATAAATCATATAAATAAATAATGAGGCGATTTATTAAGAAACGACATTTAATATTTATTATTTATTAGGAAATTAAGAAAATCCTACTTTAATAATAATATTAATAATATTAATGATGATGACGATAATAATAATAATAATAATAATAATAATTATTATTATTAAGTAGGATATTGATTATTTATTTATTTTTAAAAGGTCTACTTTTACAATTTGACACTTGCAAACACGGCAAAAATGTTCTAATCAACAGGCCCATGTCATGTACAGTACTTAATAAATAACCTACTACAATTTAAAGCATTAGCGTATGCTATGTGTTTTATTTTCACAAGCTTTGGAGATGTAACATAAATTCTGCTTTTAAATAATAGGTCACCTATAGCTTTCGTCATGAGCCACGGCTGCGTTCAAAATGACATCAATGTTTTCAAAGTGCACTGCGAAGGGAGCACAATTATAAACATGAAGATCGCTAAAACTGAACTGTAAAAATACTCTGAAAGCAAATTACACATACAAGTGATGACTTTATGGTTTTTAAAAACAATAATTCCAAGTTTAAATGTTAGAATGTTCTAAACAAATAGGGCATAGGGAGGATAACTGGGAATAGAGCACAGCCAGGAACTATGTTTCTAACTGCAGCTCCAGAGGTGTAGTTGCAAGCATGGAAGTTTGCGACGCAGTTTGCGAATATTCATTTGAACGATGGATTTGGGAAACGCCAAATCAACAAACTATGTTTGTAAAGACGCAACTTGCGACCTTAGTTGGCTAACGAGGGTTTTCAGAAACACACCCAAGATTAGCTATTTTTGGCTTACTTTGGGTCAAACTATACAACTATATATCTAATTTGACTTGTGTCTTGTGAACTCTTATGGCTCTAATGGCTTGTTTCCACTGAGTGGTACAGTACGGTACGGTACGGTACGAGTCATCTTTATGAGGCTCTACTGCTTAAAGGGTACCCAATGGTACCCTTTTGTTGGGCGTAGTGTACGAGTTTCACTCAATATCATTCTTTCTTGAGAAAAAGTCAAAGTAAAGCTGTATGGGTCATTCACATATCGCATAAGAAGCACTTTTACTGGTAGGAATGATCTCTACTCATCATCCTCTCTGCTTCTATATATATATATATATATATATATATATATATATATATATATATATATATATATATATGCCTATTAAATAACCATAATACACTGTGATATTACCTGGTTCGTATTGCTTTCTCACTACAACCAAATTGATCTAGATTTCGTTTCAACCGAGCCGAGACCACGTCATTCAGAAGATCTTGGACTGAATCACACCATGATTGACGGTTTCACATATGACCAAACAAACCGAGCAGGGCAAATGCGCTAGGTTCCTCAACGAAAGCACCATACAGTTCAAGTCAGAATTATTAACCCCCCTTTGATTTTTTTTTTTTTTTGAATATTTCCCAAATGATGTTTAACAGAGCAAGGAAATTTTCACAGTATGTCTGATAAAGTTTTTTTCTTCTGGAGAAAGTCTTATTTGTTTTATTTCAGCTACAATAAAAGCAGTTTTTTTTTTTAAGAACCATTTTAAGGTAAAAATTATTAGCCCCTTTAAGCTATTTTTTTTGCAATAGTCTACAGAACAAACCATCGTTATACAATAACTTGCCTAATTACCCTAACCTGCCTAGTTAACCTAATTAACCTAGTTAAGCCTTTACATGTCACTTTAAGCTGTATAGAAGTGTCTTGAAAAATATCTAGTCAAATATTATTTACTGTCATCATGTCAAAGATAAAATAAATCAGTTATTAGAAATGAGTTATTAAAACTATTATGATTAGAAATGTGTTGAAAAAAATCTGCTCTCCGTTAAACAGAAATTGTGGAAAAGAATAAACAGGGGGGCTAATAAATCAGGGGGGCTAATAATTTGACTTCAACTGAAAGTGCCAAAAGGACAGCACTTTCAACATCTTGTCTTTCTATCTCAGACACCTCGACTAGTGAGTCTGCATGTGACGCATCTCTGAATATTTGCATCTGCAGCCGCCAGTCAGACCCATCTGGCTATGTTAGTGTTTGTTCCACCAGCTGACTTTAAAAAAACTTAAAAAATCCAGCTTTCACCACAGCAGCAGATGCTCCAGCCAGCAACAGGCGACTAAATCTCAACGGAGGGAGAAATGTGCAATTAAGGAGTTCATAAATCCTCTGCGATTACACTTGGTTCATTTCTTTGGTGCTGCAAACTGCCATGGGCCAATTTGTAGGTTCACCTTGCTAGTACTAAGTTGCATCCACTTTTGCTTCCCTCTCTGAACACCATTCATTTTACATGGCATGAATTTAACAAGGTGCCAGAAACATACATCAAAGATTTTTGATGGTCTGGTCTTAGCTGGTCAGGCTGGAAAATGACCAGCTAAATCCAGCTAAAACCAGCTTGACCAGCCTGGTTTAAGCTGGACATAGCTGGTTTTGGCTGGGCTCCCAACCTGGCTAAGCTGGTCATCTCCCAGCCTAAGTCCAGGCTGGAAATGGCCAAAACCCCTTTAAAACCAGCCTGGTCGACCAGCTAAAACCAGCCAACCAGCGCAACATAGCGCATGTGTTTGGACTGTGGGGAAAACCGGAGCTCTCGGAGGAAACCCACAACAACAAGGGAGAACATGCAAACTCCACACAGAAACGTCAACTGACCCAGCCAGGACTCAAACCAGCAACATTCTTGATGCGAGTCGACAGTGCTTACCACTGAGCCACCGTGTCGCCTGCTTTACACCACTAAAAACGAATTATACAACACAACTAAAAAGCAAACAATGCAAAAACATGACAAGAAACGTCAATAAAATGCAGCAAAACATTAAATCAGAGAATGGATTCACCATGCCAGAGCAATTTCCACCCATAAAACAATCCCTGCTCACACAGACACACGGTCAGGAAACAGATTTAGCCTAGTAGCGCTAGCATGCTCCATCTATGCCTGGCTCCATTCCAGATCTTTTCTAGTAATGGCTCAGTGTTTGGACTCTTCGCGGATTGGCAAGGGAACAGACAGAACCAACACTGCTTTGAACGCAGCGGTGGCCTGGACTAGAACCTAGCTCCTCATTGTGTCTCGCTCTTGTTCCTGTCCTACTTTTCAGCCGTCCGAATAAGAGCTCGTCTAATACAACATCAGCTGACCCAAATCTAGAGAGCTCCATCAGGTGATCTACATGAAGACAGATTTCCCAGACTGACACGTCGTGCGGTGTAAAGTGGCATATGTGTGCACAATTTCAGGGCTAAATGTCACCAAAGGGGTGACTGGAGCCGCAAAACGTCTTCAGCTATACTGTATATACATATAATTATACTATATACTATAAGCTGAAGGGTCATACTGTATTTCTAATAACTAATTAAGCTAAAATATATTAAACTATTGAATTGTTCGAATAAATTAAGTTGAACTCTGCTGAAAAATCCAGCTTAAACCAACCTAAGATGGCTGGCTGGTTTTAGCTGGTCGACCAGCCTGGTTTTCAGCCATTTCCAGCCTGGTCGTAGCTAGTCAGGCTGGGAGTTGACCAGCTAAAACTAGCTTGACCAGCCAAAACCAGCTATGTCCAGCTTAAACCAGGCTGGTCAAGCTAGTTTTTGCTAGTTTAAGCTGGTCATTTTCCAGCCTGACCAGCTAAGACCAGGCCGGAAATGGCTAGAAACCAGCCTGGAAATGGCCAAACCCCCTCTAAAACCAGGCTGGTCGACCAGCTAAAACCAGCCAACCAGCTTAGGCTGGTTTAAGCTGTTTTTTTCAGCAGGGAATTCTAGTCAGCTCTGAGATGCTGCTTTGTACAAGAATTAAATGACCGATTACCATCACAAATCTCTAATTAAACTCAGCCAGTGATTTGATTCTGAACGATCATGGGACACATTATTACTTTAGATTCAGATCAAATTAATATCACCATCTAATGCCAGCAAAGTGTACATATTACCAGTTAATGTCCACATAAACATTCAAGACGTAAATGGTAAAAGGTTTACAGGGCAAACACCATAGAATGATCTGTCACTGCGCTTCAACATCCGTATCCTTCACCCCTCCTTCTGTTTTTTTTTTTTTTGCCTTTTCTGCTCTTATTCTCTATCGAGAGATGCTTTCAGTCTCATCGGATTGTTTGCATTCATGTCCTACTTCTGCCTAGTTGCAGTATGCAGAAATCCTCCTAATGTAAAAGAGTGGCCTACTTACGTCCAGTGGAAATAATACAGTAAGAGTAGCAGCTGATTCCTTAAGAAATCTTAAAGCATTCTTGAATATATTAAAGAGTAAACATCTATATAAATTCCATCCATAGCTCAATAGTAAAATGACTGGGATATATGTGTCTATGTGTGTCTTTTAGAACGTAACATATGTAGCATGTACAGTAGAAACATCATTATGTCTACGGGAAGTCCCTATAAAGACAGCTGTAAAGACAAGTGTGCTAGCAACATGTTAGTTAATGCTAGCAAAATTCAAGACAAGCTACAAGCATGTTAGCAACATGTTAGTTAATCTTAGCACTAAGTTAAAATAGGTTAGCCATGAGCTAAAACATGGCTAGTACTGTGCTAAAGTGCTAACAATGTGATAATTTGTGCTAGAAACATTCATCCAAAGCGACTTACTCAAAGCTGTTTAAAAACATTATCGATATGTAAATTCATGCTAACAACATGTTAATCATGCAAGCAATACTGTATTTATTCAAGCAAAACACCTGACATGCTAGAAACATTTTAGAAACATGCCTAAATTAAAATTAGCTACTTGTTAAAACATGTTAGCAAGAAGCTTTTCTTGTACCTTGTGCTACAAGCATGTTAACAATGTTAATTAATCTTAGCATTAAGTTAAACAGGTTAGCCATGTGCTAAAACATGGTTACACCGAAACATGCTAAAATTGTGCTAAGGTGCTGTGATAATTTATACTAGAAACATTTACATTCATCCAAAGTGACTTTAAAAACATGCTAGCAACAGCTGAAACATGTTGACCATCTGGTAATGTTAGCAGTCTTTTAATTCATGTTAGTATACCCTGCTAAGAAATACAGCTCAAACCAGCCTAAGATGGTTGGCTGGTTTTAGCTGGTCGACCAGCCTGGTTTTATAGGGGTTTTGGCCATTTCCAGGCTGGTTTCCAGCCATTTCCAGTCTGGTCTTAGCTGGTCAGGCTGGGAGTTGACCAGCTAAAACCAGCTTGACCAGCCAAAACCAGCTATGTCCAGCTTAAACCAGGCTGGTCAAGCTGGTTTTAGCTTGTTTAAGCTGGTTATTTTCCAGCCTGACCAGCTAAGACCAGATTGGAAATGGCTGGAAACCAGCCTGGAAATGGCCAAAGTAAATTCATGCTAGCAACATGTAACAATAGGCTATACGTTAATGTTAAACACTTGGCATCCTGAAAACATTTTAGTAACATGCCTAAATTAATGTTAGCAACAAGCTTTCCTTTTACCTTGTGCTACATGCATGTTAGCAACATGTTAACTAATCTTAACATGAAGTTAAAATAGGTTAGCCATGAGCTAAAACAAGGATCCAGCATGCTAGAATTGTGCTAACAATGTGGTAATGTATGCTGAAAACAAAGATTTACATTAATCCGAAGCAACTTATTCAAAGCTGTTTAAAAACATGCTAGCAACAGCTAAAACATGTTGACCATCTGCTAACGTTAATATTACATACAATACACAATTACAAACATACAATTACACACATACCAGAACTAAGCTATTTACTAGTTAATTTATTAGTTTAATTGCTGGTAAATCGCGTTAGCAACAAGTTTTGCTTTTACTTTGTGCTACAAGCATGTAACATGTTATTTAATCTTAACATTAAGTTAAAATAGGTGCTAAAATATCCTTCCAACATGTTACAATTGTGCTAAAGTGCTAACAAGGTGGTATTTTATGCTAGAAACAAACATTAACATTCATCCAAAGCAACTTACTCAAAGCTGTTTAAAAACAAGCTAGCAACAGCAAAACATGTTGACCATCTGATAATGTTAGCAATCTTTTAATTCGTGTTAGTAGTGTTAAAACAATTCAAACTTGATGAACATGTAAATTCATGCTAGCAACATGTTAAACATGCTAACAATATGCTATTAAAGCAAAACACTTGACATGCTAGAAACATTGTAGAAACATGCCCAAATTAAAATGAGCAACTTGTTAAAACATGTTGACTAAGAGCTAAAACATGTTAGCAACAAGCTTTTCTTTTACTTTGTGCTACAAGTATGTTAGCAACACATTAAGTAATCTTAACATTAAGTTAAACTAGTTTACCATGAGATAAAACAATGTTCTAATATGTTAGAATTGTGCTAAAGTGTTAACAAGGTGGAAAGTTATGCAAGAAACAAGCATATAATAAAAAACAAACATGCTAGCAAGAGTTAAAACATGCTGACCATCTGGTAATGTTAGCAATCGTTCATGTTAGTATGGTGTTAAAACAAGATAAACTTTATCAACATAAATTCATGCTAGCAACATGTAGCAGTAGGCTATTTATTAAAGAAAAACATTGACATGCTGGAAACATTTTAGTAACATGCCTAAATTAAAATTAGCTACTTGTTAAAACATGTTAGCAATGAGCTTTCATTTGACTTTGTGCTACAAGCATGTTTGCAACATGTTAATTAATCTTAGCATTAAGTTAAAATAAGCTAGCCAGGAGATAAAACATGGTCCCAATGTGCTAGAATTCTGCTAAAGTGCTAACAATGTGATTTATAATAGAAACATTTATCCAAAGCGACTTACTCAAAGTTGCTTAAAAACTTTATCAATATGTTAACTCATGCTAACAACATGTTAATCATGCTATCGATATTTATTAAAGCAAAACACTTAACATGCTAGAAACATTTTAGAAACATGCCTAAATTAAAATGAGCAACTTGTTAAAACATGTTAGCAACAAGCTTTCCTTTACTTTGTGCTACAAGCATGTTAACAACATGTTTATTAATCTTAATGTAAAGTTAAACAGATTAGCCATGTGTTAAAACATGGTTACACTCAACGTGCTAGACATGTTAACAACATGTTAACAAGCAACGTGCTAGAACTGTGCTAAGGTGCTAACAATGTAATAAATTATGCAAGAAACATTTACATTCACCTAAAGTGACTTTCTGCAAGCTGTTTTAAAGCACGCTAGCAACAGCTAAACATGTTGACCATCTGATGATGTTAGCAATCTTTTAGTATAGTGTGAAATCAGGTTAAACCTTATCAACATGCAAATTCATGCTAGCAACATGTTAAACATATGCTATTTATTAAAGTAAAACACTTGACATGCTAGAAACATTTTAGAAACATGCCTAAATTAAATTACCAACTTGCTAAAACATGTTAACTAAATGTTAAATCATGTTAGCAACAAGGTTTTCTTTTACCTTGTGCTACAAGAATGTTAGCAACATGTTAATTAGCCTTAACATTAAGTTAAACTAGTTAGCCATGAGCTAAAACATGGTTTCAACATGATAGAATTGTGCTAACAATGTGGTAATTTATGCTAGAAACAAACATTAACATTCATCCTTACTCAAATCTGTTTAAAACAAGCTACTGTAGCAACAGCAAAACATGTTGACCATCTGATAATGTTAGCCATCTTTTAATTCATGTTAATATAGTGTTAAAACGTATTAAACTTGAACATGTAAATTCATGCTAGCGACATGTTAAACATGCTAACAATATGCTATTAAAGCAAAACATCTGACATGCTAAAAACATTGTAGAAACATGCCCATATTAAAGTTAGCAACATGTTTACTAAGAGTTAAAACATGTTAACAACAAGTGTTCCTTTTGCTAAAGTGGTAATTTAAGCCAGAAACAAGCATATACAAAACAAATGAAACATGCTAGCAAGAGTTAAAAGATGTTGACCATCTGGTAATGTTAGCAATCATTTAATTCATGTTAGTATGGTGTTCAAACAAGATAAACTTTGTCAACATGTAAATTCATGCTAGCAACATGTAGCAATAGGCTATTAAAGCAAAACGCTTGGCATGCTTGAAACGTTTTAGTAACATGCCTAAATTAAAATTAGCAACTTATTAGCAATAAGGTTTTTTGTTTTACTTTGTGCTACAAGCATGTTAGCAACATGTTAATTAATCTTAACATTAAGTTAATATATGTTAGCTGTGCTAAAACATTGATCCAACATGTTAGAATTGTGCTAAAGCGCTAACAAGGTGGTAATTTATGCTAGAAACAAGCATTGTATTGTTATTAAAGCAAAACACTTAGCATGCTGGAAATATTAAAGTAACATGCCTAAATTAAAAATAGCAACTAAAACATGTTGACAGAGTGTTAAAACATGCTAGCAACAAGCTTTGTGTTACCTGATGCTAAGCATGATAGCAACATAGTAATGTATATTAGAAATGACTCAAATGCTAGCAAACCTTTTAGAGAATTGAACATCCCTGCTGAAAAAATCAGCATATGCTGGTAAGGTATGTTTTGATGCTGGCATGCTGGTCATGCTGGTTTTGCTGGTCTCGATGCTGGTCTTGCTGGTTTCAGTGCTGGTCTCAATGCAGGTCTTGCTTACCTGAGTGCTGGTCCTGACCAGCACTGAGACCAGCAAGACCACCATTAAAACCAGCATCAAGACCAGCATTGAGACCAGCAAAACCAGCATTGAAACCAACAAGACCAGCATTAAAACCAGCAAGACCAGCATACCAGCATCAAAACATACCTTACCAGCATATGCTGTTTTTTTTCAGCAGGTATGGAAGAGCCTGTTTGTGCTCAAACCTAAAAATCGCCCTAAAAATGTGTAACTGTAGCAGCAAAGAGGCTAATATTAAAGATTTTAAAGCAGCTAAAGCACAACTTGCTATAGTCATAGAATGCTAATTGTGAATTTAAATGTACAGCAGCTTCCATTGAAATAATTGAGAAAGAATTAAATACTCTTAAAATAGTCATGACGATTTGAAGGCGTTAATACCGGTGAGATCTGGTATCAAAACACAGAAGTGGTACGTTAAAAATCATTCAAGGGTGTGCTGAAAGTCCCATTCAGATTTTCACTCTCACAGCTGTTCCTGAACTACAATAGCATCAATGCTAATTACGTTTCCACAACCTACTCAGATGCAAATGCACTGATTCCTGTAAACCACCAGTGCTTGAGTCACACTGATGTGAGTAATCTGTTAAAATGCACAACCATGCGCAAACTCAAACTTCCAGACCCACACAATACAACTGAGCTCATTGCCAGGAAATTATTTAAGCTAAACTTACTTCTAAGCAGGATCACTATAGTTAGATTAGAGTAAATTACACAACAATTTGAAATAAAATAAAATAAACATTCACTGAAGTAAAATGTATAAAAACATTATGACTTTAACCAGATTAAGGTAATAAAACTCTGTGTTTACATAGATTCTTAATCAGAGTACTGTTTAAAGTCGCTATGAAGCATAAGTTAAGTTTTTTTTCCTTTATCGTGACAAATACACTTGAAATGGTCCTGAAATGAGAAATAATTGTAGAGCGGGGCATGATTTCGCCCTTTGGGAACTGATTGGATCGTTGGAAGATGGGTGTTGCTAACAAAATAAAAAAAAACATTGATAAATGGACGAAAGCAGAGCAGAAATGAGACATGCCCTTATAGCTCTACCCTAAATGACTGATAGCCCCACCCTAAAAAACTGATAGTCCCACCCAAAAATACTAATGGCCCCGTCCTAAAGGAAGAATTGCCTCGCCCTTAATGACTGATGCCTCCTCAATGACTGACAGTTTCCCCTTATGTGACTGATAGCCCCGCCCAAAGGACTGACAGTTCCATCCTAAAAGACCTAAAGGAAGGATAGCCCCACCCCTAATGACTGATCCACCGATAAAGGACTGATAACCCCACCCTAAATGACTGATTGCCCAGCCCTAAAGTACTGAGAGCCCGCCCCAAATTACTGATAGCCTCACCCTAAAGGAAGAATAACCCCATCCTTAAGCCGCGGTCACACTGGGCTTTTCTCCCCATAGACTTCCATTCATATGCACGCGAATGCATCAGACCGGAAACGCAGGGTCATGCGTCGGAGTTTCGCAGGTTGCTGCGGTGCAAAGTTCAAGCTTGGTGAACTCTGACCTGCGAAATCGCATCACTTGACTGCGTGAGACCAATCCAGGATCAAAACAGGACCTCTCTGAACAGAAATTGAAAACATGGAGCAATCGCTCGCTTTTTTTAATGTCTAATCATCTTGTTTAATCCCGCCCCTTTATGCAGCGCCGTACGACAGAATTTCACAAGCTCAAACTCTAGTGTGACTTCGGCTTTAGTGACTAATGAACCCCAAAGGACCACCCCCCCCCAAAAAAAAAGACGGATAACCCCGCCCTAAATGACTGATGGCCCTGCCCTAAATAACAAATAGCCCCGCCCTAAATGATAGACCCACCCCAAAATACCGATAGCCTCACCCTAAAGAAAGAATAGCCCCACCATTAATGACTGATGCCCCCCGAAAGATATAGTTCCACCCTAAAGGACCTACGGCCCCGTACTAAAGGAAGGATAACCCCATCCTAAATGACTGATGGCCCCACCCTCAATAACTAATAGCCCCACCCTAAATGACTAATATCCCCATCCTAAATGACTGATAGCCCTGCCCCGAAGAACTGATAGCCCCACCCCAAAATACAGATAGCCCCACCCTAAAGAAAGTATAGCCCCATCTCTAATGACTGATGCCCCCCGAAAGGACTGATAACCTTGCCCTAAATGACTGATGGCCCTGCCCTAAATAACTAATAGCCCCACCCTAAATTACTGATGCCCCTGCCCTAAAGGAAGGATGGCCCTGCCCTTAATGGCTCATGTCCCGCCCAAGGACTGATAACCCCACCCTAAATGACTGATGGCCCTGCCCTTAATAACTAACTCATAGCTCCGCCCTAAAGGCATTCCATGACGATTATGGAAGTTGATCAATTCTAAGGGCAAATCATTCATCATAAGAAATAAGGAAATGCACAGATACACCGTTTATAGCAAACACTATATAGAAAAATAAGGGTACATTTTGATTTCATGCTGACTATAATCCCATTATCCTAATATTATTTTCCAAGTAAACGCACTGACTGTCCTCCATCATCAGATCCGCGTCCCAACCCGACCTGATCCCATCTGCAGGACTGAGCCACACATTGTCTGTGTCTGAGCTGTCCAGATGATTCCTCAACACACTGTCAGTCAGTCTGACTCTCACTACAGGCTGGAGGACCAGCGGATCTGTCCAGAGGAAAACCGCCAGAGACCCGCTCAACACTGGAGACCCAAGACAGCTGTCACACTGAAATCGTCTGCTACATTTTGTCTGGCAAAATGTAATTTTCAGCTAATTTTATTGCATTAACCTAAAATGAATGATCTCAACATATGTTTTCTAGTCTATTAAATTAAATAAATGCGTGGTTTCAATTTATTTATTGATTGATATTTTCTGTTTATAAATTTTCTGAATATTAATTAATTTACTTATTTAAAACCAGTGATTTTAGCTTCGACTTATTTATATGGTTTTAATTTAGCTACAAATTTAAATCTATTTCGACAAAACAGTGTACAATTATTGTTTCTTTATAAGTTTTGCCATGATGTCGAAATATCAGCAAAACTCAAAATTAATATCAATTTTTCACGCAAAAAAATAATGATGCTGTGATGCCCAAATTGAATAGGATACAAATATGCAATTATAAATGATGCACACGTTTACACTGACATTATAATTGTATTGCTTTCCAACAAACAATGAAAGCTACTAAAGATTTCATTAATTTTAGTTGGTTAATTCTTAGTTAATGCCTAATAAGGTATTAAAAGTGTAAGCATATTCTAATAACCAGAAGAATAGTTTTATTAAATTGATTATTTTTAATTAATATTAAAGAGTTACTGTAAGAAATCTGTCTGTTTTCCACACTGTTGATTTTTATTAATTAACTAACATTTACTAATGTAAAATAAATTTTAATTTAATTACTGAAGTAAATATATGTTTTTTAAATAAATGTTTTAAACCAATGAAACTGTTAAAGGATTATTCTCTGAACTATGATTGTTAAAACTACCAAGTTTGGCACCAATCAGTATTGAAATTTTAAAAATGTAAATTTCCTGTTAACATTTGAGTACGTTCTTAAGCACTGCTGATAGGCCATTGTGTTCACATTTTCAACAGAAATGATTGTGATTGGCTGTGAAGATTTTTAAAAATTGAGTACCGATTGGTACCGAACTCCATACTTTTGACAACGCTACATGTACAGTTCAAGTCAGAATTTTTAGCCCCTCTGTATATTTTTTCCCCCAAATTTCTGCACAGCAAAAATTCCAGTGTTCAATACACAGTGTGATTTTTTTTGGTGTTGTTCAGTGTTAAAACCGGAGTACATTTTAATCCATGAGAGTGAAAGAGCATATATTTAAGAGTTTGTTTTCAGTGTTAAACTTTTAACCCAATATTCAGTGTATTTCCCACTAGTGATGGGAAGTCCAGTTTTTTTTTACTCGAACCGGTTCTTTCAGACAAACAGTGATCAAACCAGTATGTTTTACTTAACCTTGAAACATGTCTTGTTGCATTTTAAAATGCAAAGAGTAGAATGTAGAATTATTAAATATTATATATTAAATATATTAACATGTTAAATATTATACTGAATTATTAGCCCCCCGCTCCCGTTTATTTTTTCCCCAATGTCTGTTTAACGGAGAGCAGATTTTTTCAACACATTTCTAAACATAATAGTTTTAGTAAGTCATCTCTAATATCTGATTTATTTTATCTTTGCCATGATGACAGTAAATAATATTTGACTAGATATTCTTCAAGACACTTCTATACAGCTTAAAGTGACATTTAAAGGCTTAACTAGGTTAATTAGGTTAACTAGGCAGGTTAGGGTAATTATTAAAGTTATTGTATAACGATGGTTTGTTCTGTAGAAAAAAAATAGCTTAAAGGAGCTAATAATTTTGACCTTAATATGTTTTTAAAAAAATTAAAAACTGCTTTTATTCTAGCCAAAATAAAACAAATAAGACTTTCTCCAGAAGAAAAAATATTATCAGACATACTGTGAACATTTCCTTGCTCTGTTAAACATCATTTTGGAAAAAAAAAAAAAAAAAATCGAAGGGGGGCTAATAATTCTGACTTCAACTGTGTATATATATATATATATATACACACACACATTACAAACCATTTTTATGTTAAAAAATTATGTTTAAATGTTATATTTTAATGGTTAGAAACAGCAGTTTGTTTAGTTATCCCATAGTTACCATTAATAAGGATTAAATTGGGATCATTTTGACACTTACCACTGCGTGTTTTTTCAGGTTGGAGCGCGATGTCAGTTCGATGTACAGTGCGCATCGCATTATCAAACTATTCTTGTTGACATCTTGAAGTGAAAACATAGACTGAACTTGAGGCCGCGGGTCCAATAAACTCACTGCACAGACAGTGTGACCGTACTCTCGGAACCGCAGAAGGCCGTGGTGTGACCGCAGTTTAAACTCGCACGTCTTTCTCGACTTCAGCCATCAATCCAACATAAGCATGCCCGCTTGAACCGAAAGCGGGAGACACTCTATAGCAACCTCTCGCGACACGACCTCTCCAATGCGGCGCCTCGCGATATTTGCAAAGTCATACGAATCATATTTATTATCATTTGACAGTAATGGAGGAACGCCAACAAATGTAGCGAAGAGTAATGATTTATCTCTAATAATTTACTCGAGTAAAAGTACACATTTTTAAATGTACTCAAAAGTACACGTTACCCAACAATTTTACTCAAGTAAATGTAACAGAGTAAATGTAATTCGTTACCAGCCACCTCTGGCAATAAATGCCACCTAAAGTGGTGTTCAAACTCACACTGGTACATTTAACGCTGAATAACGCCCATAATCAGTACCTGAGGGTGATCATTGTCATAGTAGTCTATGCTGTTGTTCTACCGTGACGTCGTAGACATAGAAACTAAATTTTGCATGTTAATGTCACAGATGCTTCATACAAACCTCATTTTAACATGACAAAGATACGTTTATCACCTGTAGTTAAGACACGGCATTAACGCAATCACAGAATCACCCGTTTTATTCGAAAAAAACACTGTCTGACCAGCACAACTCATTTTGATTTTCTCTTTTCTCATGCTCTCTTTTCATTCCCTACTCTCTTACTCTACACCAGTGGTCTCCACAGTGCCGTACGGCCTCAGCTTGACCTCTCTGCCAGTGGACGGACCACTTAACATGGATTTTCCCGCCTGTGGAGCGGCGTAGGGAATGGTGCAGTGATTGAGCGCTGATTGCTGTGGGCCACTTCATCATCATTTCATCTCATCTCAAGGACTAAAACTTCAGGAGAACGAGCAAGTAATGCTGCAGGATGGGGCGAGCTTCCTTTGTGAGACGATTTTAATAATACTGAAATGGCTAGACAAAGATAAAACTGATAATATTTGTAAGTGAAATGCAGTGCGCTACTGTTGTTTGCTATATTTAAATGGCTTTGATGCTCTAAATATAGCCTAGACTAAAAACATGAAGGTTGTTTAACTTTCGAGAATATCATATATTACATTTCCACTCACTCTTGATCACATTTGCATTTGTTCTTGGCAGATATTGTTGTTTTTTTTCTGCTGCTGGGACTTAAGTGCATACAATGTGCTGATGGCGATTATGAAAGTAAATTTGTCTTGATGTGCCATGAATATGGAATTACTATGAAAATATCTTAAATGGAACAAAAACAAAAATAAATCAAAGGTGTTTCGAAGATTAAACGGCAAATATGTACAACCTGATCTCACCGCAAAGTGTAACTGAACTACAAGGTAGATTTAACATGAATTCATATGAAAAACAAACTGAAATATCATTTTTTGGGGGGGGGGAAGAGAAAGCAGGGTTGCCAGGTCTGCATAAAACCTTCCAACATGCTATTTAACAATCATCACTGGAGCTGATTACGGAAGTCCTAAGAGGTCATGCATTAAAATATTTTTTTCTCTCTTGTTTTGTCGTGATCATGACTTAATTATCTCGTGATCTCGACATAACTAGTTTTGCCATGATTTCGACATGACAAACAATTGTTATGTCGTGATAGCGACTTATTTTTCTCAGGATCTCGACATAACAAAAAGTTGTTTTCTCGTGATCACGACTTATTTTTTGCTTTTATTTATTTATGTACTAATTATTATTATTATTATCATTATTATTATTAATATCTGGCAAATGTCTGGCCAGAGTCTGCACTAGCCCTGCAAACAGGGAGAGAATAGCCCAACTGCAAACGCACATTTGTGCAAAACATTAAAGGCGTTCAGAACAGCCATAATATGAGAGCAAACGCTCGTGCTCATGATGAATGTACATTCATGATTATATTCACGTATATTATACCACTATTTACAATAATATTCCCTCAACTGTTACCATTTTAAGGCAACTCTATATGGCGCAAAATAAGTTGCTGCATGCATGAATTAAATGATGAAGAATGATGAAGATCCTGCTCTGCTTTGATCCTTTCCGCAAATTATTTACAACTTTAAAAATGCGCCATATAGAGTTGCTTTAAAATGGTAACAGTTAACAGACATCCTGAATGAAAACCTGCTTCAGAGTGCTCTTGACCTCAGACTGGGGCGACGGCTCATCTTCCAGCAGGACAATGACCCAAAGCACACCACCAAAATATGTGAAGTTTATTTATAAACTAATTTCGAGAGGATCACGTGCTTATGATTGCTAGCGGCTGGACCCACATTATCCAATTTACTACGCACCAATCAGATGATCCCTAAGCTACTATAAATACCCCGGGTTTCATATCGCTGCTATCTTCGCTTTTGAAGAATCCCCCCATCTACCCCTACTCCTCCTCTTTCCTAGATGGGTGACACGGTGGCCCAGCGCTTAGCGCTGTTGCCTCACAGCAAGAATGTCAATGGTTCTAGGCTTTACCAACCAGCGGACATTTCTGTGCAGAGCTTGCACATTCTCCCCGTGCTCACGTGGGTTTCCCCCGGGTTCTCCGGTTTCCTCCCACCGATTAAAAACATGCAACTTAAGTTATTGATTAACCAACACTATAGACTTGCTCCCTATCTTGTACCTATCTCGTTAAAGAGAACTACTATCTGCTTTTCAATCACTACGACGGGGGAGTTCTTGAGATCTACCTGAGCTCGATCTCCCCTCTCGCCTTGCAATGGGAGGGAGCCCCGGGCTCGAGGATCTCATAAGCTCAGGGCTCTCTCCCGGGACCGCATGCCAAACAAGCTTTATAATCAATCATCAGCTAAGTGTGAACTCTTGAACAATGGAGTGGCTTCACAACAACTCGCTAAATGTTTTTGAGTGGCCCAGCCAGAGCCCAGACCTAAATCCTATTGAACAACTCTGGAGAGATCTGAAAATGGCTGTACACCATCGTTTCCCATCCAACCTGATAGAGCTTGAGAGGTGCTGCAAAGAGGAACGGGCAAAAATTCCCAAAGACAGGTGTGCCAAGCTTGTGGCGTCATATTCAAAAAGACTTGAGGCTGTAATCGCTGCCAAAGGTGCATCAACAAAGTATTGAGCCAATGCTGTGAAGTCTTATGTACATGTGACTTTTCAGGTTTTTATTTTTAATAAATTTGCAACAATTTCAAAAACAATTTTTTCACATTGTCATTATGGGGGATTGTGTGTAGAATGTTGAGGAAATAAATAAATTTAATCCATTTTGGAATAAGGCTGTAACATAAAAAAAATGTGGAAAAAGTGAAGCGCTATGAATACTTTCCTCATGCACTGTATGTATATGATGCACACAATCTCCCTTAAACACTCCAAAAAAAAACAAAGTGACGCAGGACACAAAGCTTTATAAAGCCTGCCTGCGCATTGCCAGAAAAGTCCTTCAAATGTGTGAAAGTCTCCTGTTACAGACAAGCTGTTAATAAAAAAAAGAAAATATTTTTTCAAGAGATTCGACGCGCCTAGAGGTGTCAACAAGTCAGCTGGCGACTCTGTGCTGCTGTTTGATGCTGAAGCAAGCAGACAGGTGCGTGACAGAAGCCAGGCCTGAACTCAGCTCTCCAATAACATCCAGAGCGGCTGATGTGAACAAACCACAAGCATATATAATAGTGTAGAAGTTCAATCATACAGGCGTCAACGGCAGGAATCAAACATAAGCTGTCCAATCATACATCAATACTATTTTTCCTTGATAACATCACAATACTGTTTTAACCACTGCAAAAGCACAATATCTCACACACTTAATGAAGAGATGCCATCACTGAGGCCAAAATGTATTATTATAGGATGTATTATATAGTTTGAATATTGGTAGTACAGTATACACTACTTGACAAGTCTTGTCGCCTATCCAAGTATTAGGAACAACTAATAATAACTTGACTTCTAGTTGATGATTGGTGTCAGAAGTGGCTTATATGAAAGGCAAAGGCCTCTAGATTACGCTTATTTTACATTCATAGATCACTGCAATGACTCAAATAACTTATTAATAAAGTCATCTGGAATGGCAAAGAAATCCCAGAGTTCATCAAGAACCTCTAGATTCATCTTCAATGCCTCCTCCATCTTACCCAAGACATTCTCAATAATGTTCATGTCTGGTGACTGGGCTGGCCAATCCTGGAGCACCTTGACCTTCTTTGCTTTCAGGAGCTTTGATGTGGAGGCTGAAGTATGAGCAGGAGCGCTATCCTGCTGGAGAATTTGCCCTCTCCTGTGGTTTGTAATGTAATGGGCAGCACAAATGTCTTGATACCTGAGGCTGTTGATGTTGCCATCCACTCTGCAGATCTCTCGCACGTCCCCCATACTGAATGTAACCCTAAACCATGATTTTTCCTTTACCAAACTTGACTGATTTCTGTGTCATTCTTGTGTTCCAGTAGGTCTTCTGCAGTATTTGTGATGATTGGGATGCAGATCAACAGATGATTCATCAGAAAAATCCACCTTCTGCCACTTTTCCAAATGATCAACTAGAAGTCAAGTTATTATTTGTTGCTCTTACTACTGAGATCGACGACAAGACTTTTTGTCAGGTAGTGTATGTGTTGTCAAAAGTATCCGGTACAAGTCAGTACTGAAATGTTAAAACAGCCAATCACAGTCATTTCTGATGAGCATGTAAACACAGTGGTCAATCAGCCATGTTTAAGAATGAGCTTAAATGCTAGCATTTCTTAAAAATAGTTAGCGAAAAGTTACGATTTCAGTACCGATTGGTACCAAACTCAATACTGTCAACAACACTAGCACAGTACTACATACACCAAGTTGTCGTTATCAGTGCAAGTTGTGTCATAAGTGCATTAGATGTCGACGTACATTTTATACATCAAATATAACTATATATACAAGATCTTAACAATTTGATGAATGATTTACAGACCTGTGTATGTTGTAGGTTCAGTTCCAATATGTACTGCAGTATTGTTTACAGTTGTGCACAGCTCTACCCAAAGGAAGTTTATGTTTGTTGTAAATAAGGGTGTATTTATTCTTTTGCACAATGCTGTGAATAAATTAGAATATTAAAGAGCAAATGCAGTAAACATGTGAAACACACATATTCAGTGTCTTGTACTCAGATACCTCACTAAATGCAGTGATGTCTAACTTTACTGTAGTCTTCAAATGGCTGTGTAAATATATAGTGCTGTCTTGAGCATTTTCAGGAAGTGTCACCACAATCTGACTTTTTTTGCATTAAAATAAATAGTAAAGTGTCATAATGAAAACATGACAAAGCCATTTGACTATCTTGTTCATAAACAATGGTGGCAGGACTTTTCATTTTGATGACACTGACACTTTCATTGACATGAATATTTGCTTTTGAGGAATGAGCTCTCCATTTTGAGCAAGTGACACGCTTTTGCAGGTTATCCACTAAGTTTTGCAGTTTCCACTAATTGTTTTGAGAAATGCATTAACTGTTGTGCAAATGTAAATAGTGTTGTGAGAAATGCACCAAAGCCACTGAGAAAAACTGTAATAACCACCTCATCTGGAACTCTGAATCTGCGACTCATTTCGGGGCTGTTACTGTCCTCCGAAGGTCGCATTTCGGTCACAGATGCACACTTTGAGAGTCTTCCTGAGTAAATAAAATATGCTGTTTTCAACCAAAGCAACCCAGAGCGCTGAAATATAATTATCTAAAGTAGCAGTGGGCGGGTTAAATAAACCAAAACAAAAACTGTAGCGCACATTTTCAAAACAGAATATCTGACTTTGGCATTGTTTCTCGGATAAACAAGAATATTCACTTAGCATGTTACTTAAATATCTGCAAACATATTATGGTATTTTTATGCTTTAGAAGAGTCAAACACTTACATACAGCCCCTTTAAGTCTTACAACACAATATTATAGTTTAAGAATTTTAGATAAGGCATTAAGACACCATGCTTTCAAAACAACGTTTGTGTTTAACAGAAGAAACACAAAGTAAAGGGAGAGTGTAAACTATGACACAGTTTTCCATTTTTGTGTGAACTGTCCCTTAAAATAATGTTTTATAAAACTGCAATGTATCTTCAGGAGCTTCGGGTGTTCAATTTGTTTGTTTTGACTAAACAAAAACATAGATAGACTGATAGACAGACAGATAAACAGACAAACAGACAGACAGATAGATAGATTTCTGCAGGTTTCATCAAGTCAAATTGAAGACTTTAAGACCATTAAGAATGAAATTTTAGACGTATACAAGGTTAAACAATTAACAACAAAACAATTACATTTATTCTAATGGCCCGGTTTCATCATAAGGAATCATGTAATTGTTTTTAGTTTTCTTTTCTTGATTAGGAAATTTAATGGGGAATTAGCGGTAAAAACAGTGTCTAAAAATGTCTAACAGGTGTTGTGAACTGTATCTCTTTGCAATAAAAAACTTTAATATAAAGAATAAGGTTTTATTGAGCTGTATTGTTGGTGACTGGATGGATGTCGGCCCGATTGAGTATTACTGGGACAAACAGAATTAAGACCCATTTTACATGATTTAAGACCTACACAATATTTCAGTCTATTTAAGACTTTTTAAGGAATGAAATTTTGTTTATGAAATATAAGACATTTTAAGACTCAGCGGATGGATGGATGGATAGAATCATTCATAGATAGATAGATAGATAGATAGATAGATAGATAGATAGATAGATAGATAGAATTATTCATAGACAGACAGACAGACAGACAGACAGACAGACAGACAGACAGATATATAGATAGATAGATAGATAGATAGATAGATAGATAGATAGATAGATAGATAGATAGATAGATAGATAGATAGATAGATAAATAGATAGATAGATAGAATCATTCATGGATGGATGGATAGATGGATGAAACTACCTTTGAAAGCTAGGTTTGATGAGTTGTCATTATTCTCCTCACAGTTCATCTATCCAATATTAAATGAAAAGATTATTAGACTTGCAGAATTTTACAGAACTATCCCTTTAAATAATGCCACGGGTGTTCAATCTGTCTGTTTTGACTCGATAAAAACATTAGAGACATTACTTACAAGTCATTTGAGCTAAAATTCTTCACTATCGTTCTGCTGACGTAAAAAAGTCAGCTACATCTCGGTTAACGTGAGGATTGAGTGAATTAACAGACAATGTTATATTTTTGCTGAACTTTCCCTTTAAGCTCGAATCAAAAATATAATCCTGATCCCGACTGAAGGCCTGAACGCAGCATTGGTGTTGTTTACAGGTACCTTCAGCACCAGGGCAGCTATAAAGTAGGCTATATATTAAAAGCATCCATAGGTTGAGTAAAGCACAGCTCCATCTCTCTCTCACACACACACACACACACACACACACACACACACACACACACACACAGCACGCTGATTTCATCCTGTGATTTTGTGCATATAAAATTGAACGAGCAAGCACGCATCCAGCATCATCATCTCCTGACATCAAACCTAATATATTCAATCATCATTTTGCTAATCCATAACCGGATTTCTCTGTTACGCAACAGTCTCAGCCCATACAGATGTATAGTGATATAATGTCCACAGACAAAGAAAAGCATCTCGCAATGCATTTGGATGCTGCTGGAAAGACGCCCATATCTCAAACATCCGCCACAATAATCGACTGTTCACCATCGCAGACAAGTTCCTTTGTTCGGCCTCGATTTGGGGAAATAAATAAATAAAAAACACTGTATACCCGCAAGATGCGTCTTCTGGCGGTCCGGGCACGTACAGGAGACAGGTGCACCTGCCCTGATTCCTGCAAGCTTTCGTACCTACAGCTTTCATTAAGCATTAAAGACGCGTCTTACCGTTCCCTCAGTCAGTCCTTATATTCCTCATCGTCCATATATTTATCAGTCCGCTCGAGAAAGGCTTTAAAATCATATGCCCAGCCCGCTGTTCTCTCACATCCTCATGTCATTCACTGATGCAGCAGTGGCGAGGAAGACACGCCCACCTCATCTCTCGAATGACGTAAAGGAGAGACAGGCCCCGCCCACATTCCCCCTCACACGCTGGATGAATGACGTGTTTAATGAGCTGCAAACTCCGCCCACCACTGGAAAACAGCTGAACTGATGGGGCTTTTTTATTTTGTTTTAATGCGCGACTATTAATAGCATAACATTAAAGGTACTGATGTTATTAATAAACATAACACGTAATCCACTGTATTTACATACTGCACTTTTATTTTGAGGTTGATTATTTCCTATTTATATTCCATCAACAAAACAATATCGGATTTTTACAACTTGTACTGAAATTAAATAAATAAACAATAGCCTAAACAAATAGCCTAAATAAATAAACGCAGATAGCGTCAAATAAACTACAATTATTTTTCCGAATGTTATTTTTCTAAATATTTTACTTATAACTTTATAAATAACTTAATACAATTATTATTATTAAATA
>CAIGQZ010033189.1:449968-461735 GCA_903798205.1 Danio tinwini
GAGAACATGCAAACTCCACACAGAAATGCCAACTGACCCAGCCGGGACTCGAACCAGCGACCTTCTTGCTGTGAGGCGACAGTGCTAACCACTAAGCCACCGTGCCACCTTCAACACACACAAATCTGTTTAAATCTCATAAAAAGTAGTCAAGGGTTTCTTGAACATGGCGATTTTGTAACCGCATACAGATCACCGCAAGCGCTTGAACTAGGTTAATGAAAAGTAAAAGTCATATACCGTATTCTAACAATACTGCCATTGCCAACCTGAACATTTGCCTCATGTCTTTTTCAATGCTGTCAGGGCATTTGTGAATCCTGTGACGGGTCCTGTAAACACTGCTCCGCCGCCGGGCCCCGCAGCTGCCTCACCTGCCACCCAGGATTCGCCCTTCACGCCATTGACAGCCAGTGTTTGCCCTGCTGCCAGTCGGAGCAGACAGAGGAAAACTGCTGTCTCTGCGATTCCAGCTCAGGTATTACTTACATTTATACTTCATTTAGATATTTAGATAACACTTTACTGCTGAGCATTTCCAGCATAATGGATGTGACATTTGCAGTAAAACTCATACAACATAAAGTCACAAAGGAAGTATATGTTAGCATTATATTTAAACATCTGTTTATATTTTTCCAAAACTACTAACCACAGAGTTAAGGGATCAGAAAATGATCAATCTGTGAACAGTTTTATATTTTAAATGAGGAAAGATGTCATTTGAACACATGACTAAAGTTCTGGATATACCTAAATCACATTTCTTCAGATATCTACAGGTAAGAAGAAGTGAAAAGGTATTTTAGTACACTTTCAGCCCCTCACATAAGCAGCTTTGACTTAAAGGTGCTGTATGTAAGTTTTTGACTCTTCTAAAGCATTAAAATACCATAATATGTGTGCAGATATTTAAGAAACATCCCAGGTGAACATACTTTTTTAACAGAAAAACAATGCTGAAGTCAGATATTCTGCCGGAACGCTGTCTTTGTTTATGTAAATTTAACCTGCACAATGCCAGTTTAGCCAATTGTATTTCAGCACTCCGGGTTGCCTTGTTGGAAAACAGCGTATTTCATTCATTCATTCAGAAAGGCTCTGAAAGCATGCGTCCGTGAGCGAAATACGACAGTGTCAGTGGACAGTATCAGATGTCGAAATGAGACAGATTCAGTTCCACATGAGGTTATTAATTAGCAAATTATATAAATATTATGAACGTGAGCAGGTTACATTGTAACCGCGTGTCCTAACAACACGCTTTGTGACGAGATACGCAGTGATGAGCTGTTTGGCTGTTTGCACCAGACGAAACACGACAGAAGTTTAAATACAGCCATTCAGAAGCACAGAATATGCACTCACTCATGAAACTGTAAGGTTTATAATCTATTTAATACATGTTAACCCTCTTTAACATCATTAAATGTAGATGCTGAATCACTCATATGTGTTTAGTGCTAAAGTTCAATCTCAAACGGTTTATTGTATTGTCCAGATCTGAGGTGAACTATCTGCTGCTGCTTTCAGTAAGTGGCAATAAATGTCCTGTAAAATGGCATTCAAACTCACATTGTTAGCATTTAGCACTGAATAAAGCACATGAGGTTTACCTGAGGTGATCACGGTTATATACGCAAGTGCCCCTCCTACCCCCGCTGTTCAGTTCGCGATAAACCTCAGCCTAGCCTTTGAAAGGGATATTTTTCAGGACCACACTCGAAACCAAGGGGTACGAAAATTTCCCAGAATGCACCAGCTACAATGGCAGCATAGCTGCACTCGGAAGTCAGGAGCACAAATTGGTATTTTTAGTCATTATAATGAATTTTTACAACAAACAAGCACATGTTTTAATACATTCATAACCGTGTTCGTGTTTTATCATCATGCTTTTATAAAAAAAATGCTAAAATAAAAACCGCTAAATTTGGCTATCTATAATCCCCATCCAGACCCCCAAACCCCCCACCCTTATAATAAGCAGAGGTGAGTGAATCTTAGTTTGACTTTTCGGTGAACGTCTGCTCTTCCCTGTTGATGACCCCAGACCTACTTTCTGCTGAATCTGATTTTCACGATCTGAATTTTTGGTTTAGAATTTTTGAATATTGAATTTGATGTTCTGAATTTCTTGATCTTGAAAATTTGAAGCTTTATTTTACACACTGGATACCTGCAGTCTAGGAATTCAGAACTAACTAAATCTGAAGTTTGAAAATGCGTCTATAAAAAATTCAGCCATGAAAAATTTTAAATTTCAGATGTTCAATATTCAAGATATGAAATTCAAATTCAAATTAAAAAATTCTAACTCAAAAAAATTAACGGCATCTAAAAATTCAGATTTGAATTCAGATTGTTTTGGCATATTATTAGCTCCAAACAACCTGGGAAACACCCATACACACTCATTCACACAATTTAGTTCCTCTAATTCACCTGTAACGCATGTGTTTGGACTGTGGGGGAAACCGGAGCACCCGGAGCAAACCCACGCCAACATGGGGAGAACATGCAAACTCCACACAGAAATACCAACTGGCCCAGCCGGGATTCGAACCAGTGACCTTCTTGCTGTGAGGCAACAGTGCTAACCACTGAGCCATCCCGATATTAAAGTTAATTAAATTAAACTGTTTTCTTCCCTGATGATCTTGAAGTCGTTATGAACTTGAAATGTTGGCGTAATAATGCGAGCTCATGATCTGATGCTTCATGAACAGATTTAATTATGCGATTTTTTGCATTTTACAAATCTACAACAAAACAAAAAGAAAAAAAACAAGACAATACAATAATAATACATATAAAACACAATGCATTAAAACACTACCCTATATCTTAAATCAATCATTTATTTTGTTTAAACAAAACCAGTGTGAACGATTCACACACTGAACAGATACGGGGCGTGTTTCCCTAGATCATTGTTAGCTTTTTAAATTGCATTGAACTGTAATGTCTATACTTGTGACTATAATTGATTTGGTGATCAACTTTGACTCTTTAGTGCCGTTCGCTTCACCATAGAGAAGATTATCAATGAAGTAATCACTCAAAGTTCAGCCCATTCATTAAACAAATCTACTGCATAACTCTGTCAAATGTTTTCGTCTGCTTTATGATGGTGGGTTTGGTTCATTTTATGGTATTGTATAGTTAAGAAATCAGTTCAAATGAAACAAATCTGATTCATACTCTCAGTCCAAACCTGAATGACTGAATAAAGCTTGTGAAGTAGTGGATTTGGGTACTTTTCCATCTTTAACCCATAATTATTAAAACTGAATCAAAGGAATGCTTGAAATATTTCACTTTGTGCGTCGTGCCCTAATATAACACACAAGTTTCACTTTTTGAAACAAATTATTGAAATAAATGAACTTTCCCTCAATATTCAAATTTTTTGCACATACCTGTTTGGCGTATATTATATATACACTCATCAGCAATAAACTAATGCCGAGTTCAGACTGCAGGATTTTCAAAGTAGTCATGTCACAGATGTTTTCACACTGCATGACTATCTGGGCTAACGTTTTGTCGCTGCTTTGTTTACACTGCAAGACGGATCGACCACGGGGGGTTTCACACTGCATGACTTTAAAATAGGAAGAATTGCGACAAATTTGTTTAAACTACGTCTCACAACTAAAAACACGTAGTAAATCTTTTGATATTAACTACATAACGAGAAAGAAGCCTTAAATGGGGTAGAAAATACACAAATTTGCTCAACTGGGTTTAAAGGGAATTAGTCATTTCTGTTCAACCTTTTTATTTTTTTTTGACCCGGTTGTGGTTTTACTCAGATGACTGGTCAAACAGACACAGTGCTCCTGCCAAATTTCTGCTGGTTTTTCCTCCGTTTCTTAAGTCTAAATAAACAAAATGAGCGCTTTTAACTTCTCCCCTAACCTCCTGCTGGCCTGCAGATACCCACACTAGTGAATGCTGCTCTCTCATTGGCTGAAGGTGATCGCCGATGTTATTTCCAGTTAAAACTCATTTCACGCGGCATGATTTGAATCGCCGACAGATCCAGATATTTAGCATGCCAAATATCTCACGGGCATCTGCGACTCATCTGCGATTTTCTCAGATCATGTCTTTGATAGTTCACACTGTGTGATTGTCACTCGTGTGCATGAGCACTGTGATTTCAGGCATTTGTCGCAGATTTCTCAATCTGGGCTAAAATCATGCAGCCTGAACTCTGCATTAGCTCTCACTTTACAAATGAAGAGGAAAATCATAAATATAAATGTTTTCTTGCAGCAGCTAGTTGATATCCTGTTGCTTACGAATTTAAATTCTTGAACTGAAATTCTGTCATCATTAGGGATGTGCACACCGATGCTCGAGTATTGATATATCGATACTCAGAAGCTTTTAATTTGGTATCGATATTTTTTTTTAAGAGTATCGATATTTAACAAAATTTTAATAATTTCTGCATAACTAAATGTTTTAGCGCTGTGTACAGGATTGTCAGTGACGCTTTGTGTACAAGACATTACACCAATCAATCTGCGGCGGAACGTGACGCGAGCGTTCATGTGCCTTTCAGATAAGTTACGTACTCAACACACACACACTTCTGCTATACGGAATAACACGATGGCAGAGAGGTAGCGCAGTGTGTTGTGGTGCTCATCAGCTGAAAGCGCTGCACGAGCAATATTTGTGATAAGAAAGTCGTACACAGCAACAATACAAGCAGCCTTTATAAACACTGACAGACAACACACCCTGAAACTTATAAAGAAGCGAAACAAAAACAAGCTGCCCAGTGTTCCTCTGCCCAGTCTCCCTGACATTATAGGAGTTTTAAAGGAGGCAAACCTCTCTCTCTCTCTCTCTCTCTCTCTCTCTCTCTCTCAATTCAATTCAATTCAATAATTGCTTTATTGGCATGACTTATGTTACAAATGTTTTGCAGAAGCATTTATTAAGTTTACATTAAAAAGAACACACACACGGCTTGACATTAAATTTTTTGATCACCAGCCACAGTGGCTAGTAGTTTTCCAACATTACTAGCCACTCTGCATTGTCACTAGCCACAATTTTGTTGTTGGGAAATTTTTTTTGTATGCATAAATATGACTTTGACATGCTAAAATTACTTGATTAAGATTTTTTTTGTCCACATGCCTCCTCATTCATTTCACGTTTTGTGTGTCGTGTATGAGCAAATCGTTCATGGTTTCATAGTGTTATACTGCAAAACAGTGTTTATTTTACATGACTTTTCAGAACTCAAAATTAAGGATTTACCAAATTTATCTCTGACCACACCAAACAATAATTTTTAGCCACAATTTTTTTATGTCAAAACAAGCTATATATAGCTATATAGTATACTTTTTATTTAACAAAATAAAAAACAATGAAAAACAATTGACTTTTAAAATCAATTATTGTCATGTATGAAACATGCACAGTAATCTGTCCTCGCTAAAGGTCTCTCAGATCACCAGATAACTACACATACAAGGAGAGTTAATCTCATATTAAAGCAATGTTGTTGTAAAAAAGTGAAATTAAACCATATTAACAAAAATAACCGTAGGCAAAAGAAAGCAGGTGAAAAACATACTGTGTGTGATAATGAAAGGATGATCACACGGTTAAGGCCAATTAATAATCTGTTCAAAGCGAAAGCAACCGGTGCTGCTTACAAAAAGACATATTTGAGCTCTTAAAAGCAGCAAGACTGTAGTTGCATGAGCATAAGTTTTTGTCTGGTCTATATGAAAGAGAACCGATCACAGTTGTGTTTCAGGCACGGTTGCTTCAATCAAGAAAACAGGAGCGCGCACGCATTTTAGTCGCGCCGATTACATCACCTGTTAGCGCGACTGATCATCCTCTCATTCATTATTCACCTGTTTTCTATTGCTCCGGCGAATGCAATTATTTTTGTAAGTCGTGCTGCTTCTCGATTCTAAGATCACATTTGCACGCATATTGGGTCATCCTTATAGTCCAACCCTGCTTTTAAGAAAACCGCAATTTAAAATTATTTTCAACCAGCCAAAGTGGGTAGTGGAAGTGTCTGTCTTACCCTCCAAAGCTGAAATCTAACCGCATTTAGCGGGTGTTAATGTTAAGCCCTGTATGTATATGTATGTATATGTATATGTATGTATATATATATATATATATAAACATAGTAAACACAGCAAACAGTATTATAGTATTATAATATATCGTATAATAATAATTTAATTAAATACAAATAAAAATAAATAAATAATAAATCAGAATAATAGATCAGCTCTATCTTTCTTTCTCGTTACCATTAGGTGAATAAGAACAAATATTATATATATTTACATGTAATGATTTTTTTGAATTAACATGATTTTGAAAAATTACATTAACATTTTAAATAATAAGTGGTGTCGATATCGGCATCGAAAAAATTAACAAAAAGTATCGGTATCGTATCGCATTAAAAAATGTGGTATCGCCCATCCCTAGTCATCATTTACTCACCCTCTGATTGTTGTTTTTTGTTTTAAAATGTAATACTGCTTTCATTCTAGCTGAAATTAACAAATAACTATCTTTAGAAGAACAAATCCTTTCATTAGGGAAATATTGGACTTCAACTGTATATAAAAACCCATGTAAACGCTTCTGATGTTTTACAGTAAAAGAAGTCAATTCAGTGCCATTCTCTCTCGCTCTTTTACAGCGTTGTGTCTTGAAGTGCCTGTACAAAGTGAAAGTCAGGACGACATTATTCTGAGGTCCAAAGCAGTCCAGCACGCATCCGCAGCCTTACCCGCAGCTCTACTGCTAGCTGTAGTGCTAGCGCTAGTTGTGTTCGCCTTGGTACAAGCAAGAGCCAAAAAAAGGTTATGCTGGAGACGGAGCTATGAGAGGCTGAGCGGAGTGGCCCGAGAGGAGCCCAGACCTCGACCGATGCCACACGGCGTCCCAGAGCCGGAGGACAGCGGGGACGAGGTGGACGTGGTCTACACTAGTCGGGACGGATCCGTCTATCGGCGCTACGGCTTTATTCATGAGCCGGACACTGAGGAGGAGCAGGACGAAGAGGACACTACTGAAAACACACACCTTAAAGCTTAAAATACGGGCGTTTAATATACAGTACTGCGCAAAAGTCTTAGGCCACTAGAAGCAGAAGCAGGATTCATTTTAGGAGTCAAATATAGCAGATAAGTTTATTTAATATATTTGTATTGGAGTTTATTCAAGAAAATGATGCATCAATGAGTCACACACAAATGCCATTACAAAGTTTGTAGTACACACACACACACACACACACACACACACACACACACACAGTTTTTGAATGTCTACTTTAAGCTTCTATGGTTTTTCTTTATTACAAACATGTTTTAAAAACATTTTAAACTTGTAAAACTCATCCTTCAGGCGCAGATGATCACAGAGAGTTGAACAGATTTTTTAGTTTCTTTGCAAATCCTGTTCTGTGGACATCTGTAAACGAGTTACTACAGAGACATGTTAATACACAGCTGTCAATCAACTCGGTGGGTGGGGAAAACCATACTCTGACGTCATGTTGTGGTCGGCCTCAAATCGATTGGATTCAAATTCTATTTTAATGTCAGGAAATTAAAAAAGATTTGGTGTGTCTATCTCTCCAATATAACTGTGGACCAGAGGTCGCGTTAACCGAATATTTTCTGTCATTGACAGATTTTTTTCAGCAGTGATGGAAAAATCTGAAGGTGATCTGTCATTTTGACGGATTATGCTGAGGGCGATCTATTGTAATTTGTAGCTAACTGTAATTCCCACTCCTGTCCAGCTGATGGCGATTGCCCTTATTAATTAGCAATTGTCTTGTTTTGTCTTCTCTTTGTCACCGCTGCGTACAGTTGCAAAAATTTCACGGCAGCTGAGTGTGAGAGGTTTCTTTAAACGGCCAAATAGTTGTGATATTATTAACAAAGGTGAACATGACCCCTGCTAGCCTACAGGATTTGATGAATGAAACAGGCAAGGCCGAGACAGAATTTAACAAGGCATTACATGATGGCAAGTTCTGTGGCATTACACCGACACAGGCAGATGTGCAGAAATGTTCGGTTTTGCGCACAGAGTACATAGTAGAGTTCACCAAATCTATCACAAAACGATTCCCTTTGGAGCATGGATGCTGACTTCGACACCATACTCAAGGCATCTCGCTATCCAACCACTGACAGCGCGTTGAAGAGCTATGGATGCTTTGGAGCGCATTTATAAACACTACGGAACGCAGAGGGGTTCAGCCGCACCCCTGGTGCAGAAGGAGCGCGTGTTGCAGGATTTCTTCCCGGTGAAACGAGTGCTTGCAGGATCGGGAAATCCCACATTCAGAGAATTCTGCAAACGTCTAATAACTTCCCTAGGACAAATATTTCCTGACTACAAAACGCAGGCTGAAGTGGCGCTAGTAATTCCGGTCTCCAGTGTGGCAGCAGGACGCAGCTTTAGCATCAAGAACAAAATTCCCTCTGCTGAAATTGTTGAACAATAAATTTGATGGCGTTTTTGTTCATTTGTCAAATAAATAAGTGAATAATTTTGCCTATATGCTCATCGTGCAAGTTCATGATTAAAATATAAATGAAAAAGCGATTAGAAAATATGCAAATTAAATGACAGAATTTTTTACAACCCTCTCTATGAAAATGACGGACGATGAGAAAGTCTAACGCGACCTCTACTGTGGACACACTATACCTACACACAGTTTTGTCCAAACAGCTTACAAATGATGCTTTTCCATCATAGGTGCCTTTTAAAGTTGGTTATTTCTATATTTTTCTGTAGCACGTCACTTTGAAATGTCAATAAAATTTTTGTCATTAATTGTAGTTCTACAGGGAGATTATTGTCTGCACAAGGAGTCTGACAACAGCCAGTGCAAACATACAAAATCTTGATGGTTCTGTGGGTCTCGGCTATCAAATCTGAGCTTTATTTTGTATTCTCTATTGGATTCAAGTCAGGTGATTGGGTAGGCCATTCTACAGCTTGATTTTCTTCCTCTGAAAGCATTTGAGAGTCTTCTTAACTGTGTTTTGGATCATTGTCTTGCTGAAATGTCCACCCTGGCTTCATGTTCATCCTCCTGCTAATGTAGATGTTGGACTGAAGCTGCTGATATTCATTTACCCTGAGGAAGGGCAGAGAGTTGATAAAGAACTACTGAGAGATTTCAGCTGCTGTCAGGGCTTTCACTGCCGAACTACACCTCCCTATCTTCATGCGTTACATTTTTTCCCCTTTTTTATTTTATTTTATTACACAACTTCATTTGTAAACTAATATTGTTTTCTTTGCATATATGGATTTCTTTCCAACATCTGGTGAAAATTTCAAGTCAATGGGACCTTTAGGGCATACTCACACTATGTACAGTTGCCTTGAACCGGGCCAAAGGACGCTTGTCTCCCTTTCCGTCTCCCCCGATGCCCAGACTCACATTACATTCGGGCCTGGGCTCGCTTACGTCATCGATGATACGCTGTTCAGTAACCGCTCTCGCTCAGCACAGTGGAGATTTCTTTAGTTATATCGTTTAAGTTGTTTGATATGCGGAGACACGCAGTCTAATATTTCGCCGAACAGATCAGCCACTTTTGACGCTCATAAACAATCATAAAGTCCTCGTGCTGCAGGAATTAGGAGGTTTGCTGAAGGCGCAGCTGACGTGCAGTGAGGGGTTTGCGTCTTTAATAATGTACAACAGTTTGCGTTCATTGAACAGTACGAATGATTAATTAATCCATATCAAACAGTCCCTTAAAAGTCACGTCTCGCTTTCAGTTTCGTGAACTGCGCTCAGGCCCACCTTTTCCAACTGGGCCAGGGCCACCCAAGTGAACCGTGCCTGAGCCCGATTCAAAGCACTCACACTTCTCAAACGATCCAGGAAACGGGCCTGGGCATGGTTCGAATAGCATAGTGTGAGTACACCCTTAGAAATATGTGTCGTTCGATACTTATTTTCCCCGCTGTATGCATTATTTTTAAAAGCATCCTTATTTGACAGCATATTTACACAAGTGCCTACAATTTTAAACAGCACCGTAGCTTTGCAAGAAGGTTTTTTGAAGCATCGTAGAGATGTTGCCAAAGCTCTTCTGGATTTAGATTGTCTCAGTTTGTTCTGTTTCTTCCAAATGTCATTGTATAATCACAATTAATTAAAAAAATCTGGAACAATATGGATATATAATATAATATTGAAATGTAAAATGATATTTCATAATGATAATTTACTATAAACTTCCATGTGAAGCTGCTTTGACACAATCTACATTGTATAAGCGCTATACAAATAAAGATGAATTGAATATTTCAAACTGACATGCTACAGACAAATATAGAAATAACCAACTTTTTGGCGGGTGAAAATACGAGTGGCCTAAGACTTTTACACAGTACTGTACAAATTTGACTAATTTCTTGTACACGCACATTTCTGTGGTCAAACCCCACTGGATTGGAAGATGGTACTGATAGACAACTCAGCATTATTGATGGTAAATTGATACATGATAGCATATTTTAGATGCTGCGTTTATGATTATTATGTACTGTGTATATTTATCTGGAGTTTGAGAATACTGCTGCCGGTCTATGTACTGTAGATTACTGCTATGTTGTTGTAATATAACCGTTTCCATGATTTAATGTTATTAATGATGATTTCCGTGAAGTGGTAACATAAAACTTTCCCTTTTGTTTGATTAAAAGGGGATAGGTAGGTTTTTATAGAGATTCTATCATGTTTTCTTATTAAAGATTATACAAGCCATTTCCGAAAAGCTCTTTACTATCTTTAGTAACTATTTTGATGAACCCAGTAGGTTTAGGTTGCGTTTAGGTTGGGAATTTGTGAGAAACGCCTTTTTCTAGTTGCAAAATAAGTTCAAATGATCATGCAGAAGTATAAAAAGTCAAAGCAAAATGCTGTTCATAAAACAGTCCATGTAACATTCATTGTTATGGTTATTTTAATGCGAAATTCCTTTTTAACCTTGCTGAAGTATTCATTACTAATAATTATGTGGTTTAAAGCAAGGGTGTAGACGAGACAAAAAGTAAATCCTTGGGCTTAATTAAGACGTTGAAGCTCTGCTGGTGAAAAATGACTTAGAGCAGATAGTATCAATACTTATTTCCTTCATTCATTTTTTCTTTGGCTTAGTCAAAGGGAAACCACAGTGGAATGAACCACGAACTTATCCAGCATATGTTTTACAGAGAGGATGCCCTTCTAGCCACAACCCAGTAATGGGAAACTCCTATACACACTTATTCATACAGCCAATTTAGTTTATTCAATTCCCCTATAGCGCATGTGTTTGCAAACTCCACAGAGAACTGCCAAGTTGCCCAGCTGGGACTTGAATCAGTGACCTTCTTGGCACAGTGCCACACCTACTTATAACAAATAATACTTAGTTTGCCAATCTGTAATCTGTGCACGACAATTTCTGTTCATCACTTTCTGTAGGTTATTGCTTTTTGTTTACAATTTATTTAACATTTTTCCATTTGGAAACGTACCAAACAACCCTTATACTGTAGAAATAATAATAAAAAAAATAAAAAAACATAAATAAATGAAAATAATTATTAAATAAAGTAAAACCAAATTACACAAATAATCTATTCTTATATATATATATATTCAAATAGTCTATATTTATGCAATAATCCCAATGTTACAATTTAAGTAATGAAAGATTACAAA
>CAIGQZ010033189.1:471735-487965 GCA_903798205.1 Danio tinwini
GGTGTTGGTAACAACCAAAGAAATCCATATATGCTAAGAAAACTAATCTAATTAGTTTACAAATTAGGTTATGCATAATAAAATGAAATGACCCAGTAAAAAAGTATTGAACACATGAAAAAAGGTGTAGTTCGGCAGTGAAAGCCCTGACAGCAGCTGAAATCTCTCAGTAGTTTTTCTGCAACCCTCTGCCCTTCCTCAGTGTAAATGAATATCAGCTGCTTCATTCCAACATGTACATTATCTGGAGGATGAAGATGAAGCCGGGGTGAGCATTTCAGCAAGACAATCATCCAAAACACAGCCAAGGAGACTCTCAAATGCTTTCAGAGGAAGAGTCAAGCTGTAGAATGGCCCAGCCAATCACCTGACTTGAATCCAATAGAGAATACAAAATAAAGCTCAGATTTAATAGACGAGACCCACAGAAGCAAGATTTTTACACTCTGTTGTAGTCTGTGAAAAACTCACACCTGAGCAATGCATTTGACTTCATGATCCAATACTGTTGGCCAATCTCAATTACAAGCTATCCAAGCAACAATGCTCTGCAATACTTCCCAGCATACCTGCCAGCACTCCCGTTTTTCCCAGGAGTCTCCCGTATTTCAGACCTATCTCCCGTATTGTTTTGTTTCCCGGAAAACTCCCCGAATTCCACCCCGCCCACTCCCTGCTACTCAGCTTTTTGGTACAGTCCAGCCTGAAACTTGGTGCATGTTCGCACACCAAACCCAATGTGCAACCATCCCCATGCGCACCAAACCCAACACGCAAACATCCCCATAAATTGAGTTAACAGCATTTCAGTTAAAAAGAGAACATTTATTCGACAATAATTATCCCAAAGAACAATTGACCCTTCGCTAAGCCACACCCAAAAACCGCCACACACCAATCGTGGCTTAGCAGCTGTAGCTACAAGCGGGAGGTCTGTCAAGCTTTCGAGCGAGGGAAACAAGCCAAAACATTGTGCATATGAATTCTGCAAATCTGATACCCGGTATCCTAAAAGTTTGCACGGGGTGGTGGAATTTGTGTCCCTTTCCAAAACCTAAAACCCAAGAGGAGAAATTCCAGCGTTGATTAAGCTGTGTGAGGGTCCGTAAAAGCAGCACAATCCAGTCATATTTCCATCCGTTTCAAGCTACGAATATTTGGATTACATATCAACAGAACAAAACAGAGATGTGATCACAAACTGAGCACTTGTGATTAATATACAATATACCCGCAGCTGTTTTTCAGTCATTTATAACCCTCATGTCCATGTCAGAGCTACAATTCACTGATGTTTGCATCGGTCTACAGTATAGGAGATTTAGTCATTGGTGTCGACGTTATAGCGAGTTAGTGTCTGCTTTTATATTTGGTGTTTGATTTGCTGGTAGGGAAAAATCTATTTGTTTACTTCTGTTATTTATATTTTGATTGTATTTCATTCATTCATTCATTTTCTTATCAGCCTAGTCCCTTTATTAATCTGGGGTCGCCACAGCGGAATGAACCACCAACTTATCTAGCATTGGAAACACCCATACATTCTCATTCACACACATACACTATGGACAAATTAGCTTGCCTAATTTCACCTGTACCTCATGTCTTTGGACTTGAGGGGGAAAACCGGAGCACCCAGAGGAATCCTACGCCAACACGGGAAGAACATGTTGAGCAGATAGCAGATTGCTGCTAAGGGGGAGGAAGTCACTCGTTTTCAAACACTTCATATCAAAATGTGCAGAAATGCAGCCACAAAAGCATCTGAGAAAGCATTTACATAACACCACACTTATTCTACTTTTGTACACTGGTTATTTTGTAGAAGACTTGACACAGGAAATTATCTTGACACCAGGGATGCATATCACACATCAAAAGTGTGATAAAACATCTCGCTCATAAGGCCTAGAGAATGGTAAGCACCAAATTCAGCATGTACACCATGTACCCACCCAGTAAACCGCTCTAACACAAAGACCGTCTCAGAAGAAACTCAACTTTTTGGTTAATGCAAGCGTTAGATTCTGATCAATGCATCAGAGTTAAAAGGCACATTAATAACAGAAATATTCAAATGCATAAAGAGACATAATTGATAATACACTTAACATAGCAGCCGACCATTATGAATATGAAAATATTCAAAAATCAATACATCAATACAATGGCTGATTGGTTGAACCTAATAAAGTTGCTGGTGTGAGTGCAACACTAAAGGCCCAATCCCAATTCTACCACTCAGCTCTTCCCCTTACCCCTACCCCTCGTGTTGCGCATTTACGTGAAGGGGTAGGGGTGTCCCAATTCTCTTTAGCCTAAAGGAATAGGGCTAAGGGGAAGGGCTAGATACCCGTTTAAATGGAGATTTATTTCAGCACCACACTCGAAACCAAGAGGTAAGAACATTTCTCAGAATACACCATCTTCAACGGCAACATGGCTGCACCCGGAAGTCAGGAGATCCACAAATTAGTATTTTTTGGGTCATTTTTACAATTTTTAACAACAAACAAGCACATGTTTTAATATATTCATAACTGCATTCATGTTTTGCCATCATGCTTTTTTTTATGCTAAATTACAAAAAACCCACTAAATTTCATTATCTATAATCCCTAATAAGCACTCCTATACAGCAGTCCCACAACATTCTGACACTCGAATCCCCCATCAGAAAAGTCTAGTGGCTGAAAATGAGCGTTTTACAGTGTCTTTAATAATGTTAATGTTGTTTTTGGTGTGTTTACATAGATGAATATGGCCACGGTGTAAATGCAAAGTGTAGTTATGATATTATTGCAACATTATATCATTATGATAACATGATATATGCCTTCAGTGATTTCCTGAAGATAAATACCAAAAAAATATGCAACTGAAATAACTACAGCAGTCGGCATTGTCTGATCTCATATGAAGCAAGAGATTGCGATGACATATGATGGTGCCCTTTTTGAAGCCCTTCCCCTTCACACTCTGTGGGGTACAAAAATAGAATTGGGATTGGGCCTTAAACGTTCATATAAAAACTTTGTATGGATAAAGATCACAGCCACAATAAATTAATTAGACGTCTTTACATTACAGAGAATCAAAGCAAGAAATACCCATGTTCATTGTTCACTGTGCAAATACACCAATGATCAAATCTTTTTGAACACGAGTTTGAAGAGCCAAGGTGAAACTGGCAGATCAGAAATCCTGGACAGAGCCGGCTGAGTGAGGAAACAAGACAGTAGCTATGTTTCCATCCAACGATAGAAATTAAATTTATGAGCAAAACTGGAAAAAACTGACCTCCACCTCTGAACTGCATAAATCAGGGGTGCCCAAACTTGTTTCTGGAGGGCCGGTGTCCTGCAAAGTTTAGTTCCAACCCCAATCAGACACACTTGTGCTAGCAAATCAAGCTCTTACTAGGTTTTCTATAAACATCCTTGCAGGTGTGTTGAGGCAAGTTAGAGCTAAATTCTGCAAGACACCAGCCCTCCAGAACCGCCTTAGGACACCCATGGCCTAAATAAATTAAAAAACAAAAACAAAAAAACTTTGCTTTGTATGGACTTTGTTCGAAATGGCGTCCTTTCAGTTATTTTTTCGATTTTGTTTGAAGATTGCCAGAGCCTTCATGCTGATGAGATCAGGACCAAGAAGGTTCCATTGCCAGGCTGATTCCTGTCTTCATTTGCATGCTTTGTTTAGATTTGTCTCCACCTCTATGTATTAAATCCACAAAAAAAAAAAAAAATGATATAATATACAGTGCAACACTGTATTAGTTAGACATCTCGCAGACTACTCGTAAGATTTCTCTTAAACATCCTCGTGACTGCAGCAACGGCAACTCAATAAAGAATCCTGTTTGAAGAAACGAGTCTCCTGGACTTCGCTTTTGGGTTTACAACAATGCACATGCTTGAATTTACTCAAAAAATCTGTTTCAATCGTAGGTTATGCACATTTTTACTTATCGGATAAAAGTTCCTACTTAAATGCACACACAAAGTTTATATGTGCATTTTGCCATTTCCATTAAGCATTTTTTAGCAATATTTTAAAACGCACATAAAAAGTGAATGGAAACATAGTGAATGCTGGCAGTTTAGGGAGAATAGTTGGTGAGCGCCAAGGTAAAGCAGGAGACCACCTAGGCCAGGGGTCAACAATCTCGATCCTGGAGGGTCGGTGTCTATACCCAGCAAGACACTGATTAGCTTGTTCAGGTGTGTTTGATTAGGCTTAGAGCTAAACTCTGTAGGACACAGGCCCTCCCGGAACAAGTTTGGTGACCCCTGACCTTGGTCATAGGTCTCAAACTGGATTCCTGGAGGGCCACAGTCCTGCACGGTTTTCTTCTAACCCTAATTAAACACACCAGATCCAACTAATCAAGGCATTCAAGACTACTATGCTGCGTCCAAAATCACCTGCTACTTCAGTAGGTACTAAATTTAAATTTCCTACACGAACGTTAAACAAGTACATTCTATAACCCTGAGCTCGGAGATACTTGAACCCAGGGCTCCCGCCTGGTCATTAAGCATAGAAGGGGGTCTGAGATCAGGTAGGTCTCGAGAGCTCCCCTTGGTATAGGAGCAAAAGGGGGAGATGCGGTGGATGGGGGGGATTCTTTAAGAACGAAGATAAGGGAGGTAAGAAAATGGGCTATTTATGAAGGCTAGAAATCATCTGATTGGTTTATTGATGATTGTTGATGTGAGACCAGCCGTGTTCAATCATAGCACGTGATCCTCTTGAAATGAGTTCAGACATACTACTCGGCTTGCATACTGTTTTTAGCATACTATATACTATCGAAGTATGTGATTTCGGACGTAGCCCTAGAAACTATTAAGCAGGTGTGAGTTGGAGCTAAACTGTGCAGAGCTGTGGTCCTTCTGGAATTGACCTAGGCAGAGTGGATGAAGCTGAACAAAGACCGGAACCTCGTCAGAAACATCAGGACCATGGCAGGACTGACAGAGCTGAAGACCATGGTGGAGGTGAAACAAAAAGCACGGGAAGTTTATTGATGCCCTTAATGGATTGACAAGGAAGTCAGAGAGTTCAGAAAGTCTCTAGACTGTATGTCCATAACAGGGCCTACTTGACTGAGTAAAGACTGGCAGAGGGTTTAGGGACTGCATATGAGCATTGAAGGACAAGGAAAGGATTCAGAGACAACTGTCATGACCATATCAGGACAATCAGAAGGTTAGTGTAGTTTCCAAATAAACTTGAATGACATGATTAGCTTAAGCAGCCATGTTTAATTTGGGTTGAGACCAAACACTGCAGGGTTGAGTTCTTTACAATTAATGAACTGTACCGTAATAAAATGCACTTTATCCGGCTACTCAAGTCTTTCAGTCTTATTAAAAATCTACAGGTATGTGTTGAAGAGGTTTGAAATAACTCAAAGACCGTGCCCCATAGGGTTGAGTTAGACACACCTTATAAAGCATACTGAAACTACTGGTCAATAAAGATATCATTCAAAGTGCTGAAAGGAATGGTTTTGTGCTGCATGAATTGTACAGTATCTGATGCGTCACTCATCTGATTCGTGTAAGTACATGTGGAAATGCAGAAAACAAGCTGAGAAAAACAGCACAACTCAATTAATTCAAGTTTATTTGCATAGCTTGTCACAATAATTATCATTCCAAAGCAGCTTTACACAAGGTGCACATTATTACTACACTGCAGTGCAAATTGGAAAAGTTAGAGAGTGCTGGGTAGACACTGTATAAACATAGTTAACCTGTGTTATACAGTTAATAGTTCATTCATTCATTTTCCTTCGGCTTAGTTTCTTATTTACCAACTATTCCAGCATACGTTTTTTATGCAGCAGACTTCCAGCCGCAACCCAGTACTGGGAAACACCCATACACTATGACCAATTTGGTTTATTCAATTCACCTTTGGACTGTGAGGGAAACCAGAGCACCCGGAGGAAACCCACGCTAACACGGGGAGAACATGCAAACTCCACACGGAAATGCCCACTGGCCCAGCTGGCACTTGAACTGTGAGGTGATAGTGCTAACCACTAAGCCACCGTGCTGCCACAGTATATGGTGTTTTTCCAAAAAAAGGTCATGTCTATGTCTGTAATAGGTTGTTTTCACATGACGCGCGAAATTCAGATGGAGCGCAGGAAGTGATTCTTCTATATAGGAATCGCTATGAGAACATCACAATGTTTCTGTTTAATGTAGTTTATAATTGTTTAAATCGGCCAAAATAAAAAATGCCGAAACAACTTTTATAGAACTCCAAAAGCTTTTGCTCATTATGAGGAGAAAATTTAAGAAACTGCATAAAAAAAACAGAAGAAAAGGCGGCGTGTAATTAACATTTATTTAATACATTCATGTTTGACAGCCTCAATAACGATTATACACAGGCCTAGCTATGCGTATATGTTCATGTGTTACAAACACCACCACACTTATACAAAATCCAGGAGATTATAAATAACGTACCCTGCCATGTAATCGCTGCAATAAAATCTCCATCTTGTTTTGCAATAATCCACGTCTGTACTGGCGTTTCGGCAGAATAAACAACCGTAACATCGAGATGTGGAGCAGCAGTGAATGTTTGCTGATAGTAAGTTTATTAACAGAACATAAAAAAATGCAACTCTTGCGACAAAACTAGATGTAAATAACTAAATGTGCAACTCTTTGTTAATGAATGCTACCGAATACTGTAGCATAGTAAACTGTGATAAATACTGTAACCTTCGTGTAAACTGTGGTGCATTATAGCAAAGAAAACTGAAGCCTGCTGAATAATTTGATAATTACTACAGCTGTGTTGTACCACAGCAACAATATAATTACTATGACAGTTTAATTCATGTAAATATCTATAGTATGCTTCCAAACACTATAGTAATTACTTCATGTAATTATACAGTACCGCATCAATGACAGGCATGATATAAGCAACTTATATCATGAGCATCTTCAGCAGAGCGACCGGAAAGGGTGCCTGGTCTGTCGGCGATCCGGGGGTGTGTTATGCCCCATTTACAGGGCAGGGGCGGCAGCTTCAATGCTTCCCATTCACTTTGTATGGGTGACGACAGGCACTGCCGAACTGCATTGTGGATCCGTCGTCGTCACTTTAGTGACGTTGCTTATTGCAGAAGTTGGGACTTTCTCAACTTTTCAAGTGCGGACGGAAGCCCCAGCCAATCAGATCGCTGTATACAAATACACACCAGCTCAGACAGTAGACGATTGCTAACTAATTTCAATGGCTGCTGCTGCTATGACGATCGCATCAGCCCCAACTTCAGACACGCCCTCTGTCAAGCGTTGACGCTGAAGCCAGTGATACAGTGTTGATACAGATTGTACCAATCACCTGAGGACCGGGGGAAGGGGTTGAAATTCTGGGAGTTTTCCCGGAGAAATGACAAACCGGGAGGTGGGTCTAAAATACGGGAGACTCCCGGGAAAAAACAGAATGTTGGCAGGTATGCCAGAACCATGTGATTAAAAACAACCTATACATGTCCATTGAAGTGTATTCCTGTATGAAGTGTTTTTAAAACAAAGCAAAACTCATTATTCCAACACTATTTGTGTTGTATATGTGAATTCGACACTAGTAATAGCACTGAGGTGAGGTCAGCAGGGGGCGCTCAACCTGCGATTTGTGTGGGTCCTAATGCCCCAGTATAGTGATCGGGACTGAAATACTGCTCAGTAAGCGCCGTCTTTCAGATGAGACGTTAAACAGAGATCCTGACTCTCTGTGGTCGTTAAAAATCCCAGGATGTCCTTCGAAAAGGAGCAAATTGGAGTAGGGGTTTAACCCCAGCATCCTGGCCAAATCTGCCCCCTGACGTCTGTACATCATGGCCTCCTAACCATCCCCATATAATAATTAGCTACATCACTCTGTCTCCTCTCCACCAATCAGCTGGTGTGTGGTGTGCAGTCTGAAGCAACATGGCTGCCGTCATGTCATTCAAGTGGATGCTGCAGACTGATGCATATAAATGTAAAGAATATTATTGTTGATGAGTTTGGTTCACTACGAATTAGCTCACTGAACGTGACATGAGAACGTCCTCTTTGAACAGCATCAAAACTGGATCTTTTTTTTTATATATTCGTTTAACGTAGCATTTGTTTGTTTTTAAAAGTACATTTTAGCTAAATTTGATAGTTTCATATAACAACAATATTTCAACCTTAAAACAATTATAATATTTTGCTAAATTGTTCTTAACATGTCTAGCTATGTTCATTTATGTTAAATATAAATAAATAATGTCTTCACGGTGGCACAGTGAGTAGCACAATCGCCTCACAGCAAGAAGGTCACTGTGGAAGTTTCAGTGTGGAGTTTGCATGTTCTCCCCGTGTTCGCGTGGGTTTCCTCCAACACAATCTCACGGCAATTCGTAACTTTGAGTTAGTTGCTAATTCGTATAAATTCGTACAATCTAATTGTACAATTTAGTATGATTTGCTAGTCCCCCAATAAAGGTTGGGTTTAGAGGGTGGGGTTGGGTGCCACTTTTTAAAAATCGTACCTTTTCGTACTACTCAACTCGTACGAATTCGTACGATTTAGCCACTAAACTGACAAAACGTAAAAAACCTCTGGGTGCTCCGGTTTCCCCCACAAGTCCAAAGACACGTGGTAGAGGTAAATTGAGTAAGCTAAATTGTCTGTAGTGTGTGTGTGTGTGTGTGTGTGTGTGTGTGTGTGTGTGTGTGTGTGTGTGTGTGAGTGAGAGAATAAGTGTGTAGCTTCCCATGGATGGGTTGTAGCTGGACGGGCATCCGCTGCGTAAAACATATGCTGGATAAGTTGGCGGTTCATTCCACTGTGGCGATCCCAGATTAATAAAGGGACGAAGCCGAAAAGAAAACAAATGAATGAATGAATAAATAAAATAAAATCTTTTTAGAAGATTGTCGCTTGTTTGCCGTTTTATTTGATGATCTAGGTCACATGCTTCACGTTTCAAGCTTCTGAAGTTCCGTTAAGTGTGCATATTGTGGCATGCAGTTTCATAATGCATTGTGGGAATTTTCAGAGAGCGAACGTTTCAGTGCACTAGAAGAATTAAGCAGTTGAGACAGCAGTGAAAACAGCTGACTGCCTAATCAGTGCACTAACATTTTCAGCATACCAAAATGGCTTTGCCGGTCACGCAACATTACAGCCTATGTTTGAAAACAATGAAACGCACATTTTATTTGACAATAAAATGTTTAACCATTGCCAAACTGCATTCTCATCATAGAAACATAAAACTGACTTTTATGTTTGTGTTTGCACTTATCCTATTTTGTTTTTATAGCTAGTAGACACTTTGAGCTACAGTATGTTAAAACGAGCGACTTACTGTTGACTTGAGATTAATCAAAGCACTAACAAACACCCCTATCCAGTCCAAACACTTTCAAGTACTGACGCATCAGCAAATGTGTGTCTAGGTGTGTTTGACAAGCTGATCTTATTGTAAACTCGACTGCGGACTTCATATTGTCGCCTTTGTAACACTCCTCTTAAAACGCACCTCGCAACTCAAACCTTTAACTTTGTAAAGTTTGTGTGGGATTTAAATTATAAGCATGTTCAAATCACCACAAATACCTCCAACTATATCCGGTTATGCAATAAACTCTCCACGTTAGTCAATATTAAAGGTAAGGTCAAAATGCCAGCACATTAATCATACAGATAAGAGCGAATATATATTTTAAATTAGAAATGCAGTGTAATTTTATTGAAAAATTGTGAATTTGCCTATATACACAAGTTGAGACAGAGATGCAAATATAGATTGTATGAGATATATTCTACCATTAAATGATTAAATGGATAACCGGTTTCAGTCATGTGGTCCTTATCATACCCATAGATGTTTATTTAGGAGGCAAACATGCTCTTTTCCCCTCGCTGATATTTGTTAATGAGTACTGGAAACACATCAGGGCTATTTTAGCAGTTCAATTCAATCCGTCTTCCCTGTTATATAATCATGTGTTCCTTCAATACAGATCGAGGTTTCAGATTCTGTTTGTTTAGTCGTAAGATCGAATACGTGAGTCCGGGTTCAAGCTTTTAATCATTTTAAGTAATACTTCCTTTAATGAAATTTCTAAGCACTATTTGTTCATACCGACACAAAGTTAAACCTCAAACAAATACAGTCATCATGATCGTGGCATCTAGGATGACAATATTTCAATTATTCACTGACGAAATCTGTAATCTAATATTGCAGACTGCATATAAGTGCGTTTTCCCCTGGTTTCTTGTTTTATTTGCATCTGAACATTTAATACAGACGCAGTGATGTGTTGACGTCAGGTTTGAGTGGATTGATTACTGTTATACTTCAGTGGAAATTAGATTACAGTGAATTTGAAAGTCAAATATGCCATTTCTGTTTGTTTTTTAGGGTGGTTTTGTTTTACTAAACCTAAAATATCCTGCGAGGCGTGGCCCTTCCGACTGCCAGACCTTAACCCTGTTGAGCTACGTCCACAGAATGACCAAAACTCACGTCATTGCGTTGCTCGTTTGCAACAGCCATTCTTTTGTTTCTTTTATATTACTTACAGACAAATAATGGGATTGTTTCATGATGCAATTACTTTTACTTCAAGTCTACCTCACTTGTGGCTTGGCTTTGACTCCTTTCCTCTGATCCAAAGATCAATATAATTAAAAACCAGTTTTGTTCAGCATTCATTTCCTGCAAGGTTTTAACAAGAACACTGTGTAATACAGTAAAGTTCATGATTCACACAATGACAATCCAATTTTGCTAATGAATAACTTACTGTAAAAGGAAAGCAACTGGCTTGATGGCAGCAGAAGCTAAAATTAAGGGTAACATGTTTTGTTTTGTTACATGTACATGTCAATAGTAATGTATGAAAGGCCATTATGTGTTGTGAATAAGTCACGTCTGAAGGGTGTTGCTAGGCACAACCTGACATAACCTTTCATTCATTCACTTTCCTTCGGCTTAGTCTCCATTTGGTTGTCACAGCTGAATAAACTGCCAACTATTCTGGCATAAGTTTTATGCAGCGGGGAAACACCCATACACTCTTACAATCGCACACACTAATACTCTACGGTCATTTTACTTTATTTCCTTCACCTGTAGTGCATGTCTTTGGGCTATGGGGTAACCGGAGCTCCCAGAGGAAACCAACACCAACAAGGTTAAAACGTGCAAACTCCACTCCTGATTATGATGCTATACGTTTATTTCACGCGACCGCCATTTTAAAACACGAAAGCGAGGCTGCGGTGGGAAGAAACCCGGAAGTATAGGATCAGCATTGTAAACATTACAATAACCTGCTGCGAACTACAAACCTCCAGCTGATGCTGCGACTTCAAAATGCAGAAATGGTGTAAACATCACTTTAATATCAGTCAGTTCAGTTTCATTTAAACAATTAAAAGCATATTAGGCATCAAACAACATCACAGTCTTTTTAAGAGTAACACGCTTAAGTGTCCTCCTACACTTCAGTTCATGGCACCAGGTAAACACTGTGGGGATGCTTCCCTGCTTCAGCCTATGTAACCCGGTGAGCGATAAGACACTGCAGTCCTCTGTAGCACATCTTCATGTTGTCTATAACAGTGTTGTCCCGGTACTGAAGTTTTAAAAACGTCCATTTTCCACTAACATTTAAGCACCGCTGAGCGTGCTCAAAAACAGCTGATTTGCTATAGTATTCACCAGTGCTCAACAGTATGTGTGTGAAGGTTATCAGTTACCGCTCTTCACAGATTGAAAGCACACTTAGACGGACATTGGAGTGTTTTAAAGCCGTGAAGATCAGTCCATTCATTAGCGGATCGCTCGAATGTTTGTGCTCAGTAAACAGCGGTGAGTTTGGTGAACTGATGACCTTCACAGCCAATCATAGTGATTTCTGTTGAGCACATGAACACAATGGCCAATCAGCGCTGTTTAAGAACACCATCAACAGTGCCTTAAATGTTAACGAGAAATGGGCGTTTGTTTTATTTAATTACTGAAATTTTGTATCATGACAAGTCTAATATAGTGATAGAATCAGTTCATTAACTTGAGTTTGATGAATGGCATATAAAATGTGTGTTTGGGAAAGAAAACGTTAGCTTAGTAGTGCCATTTCCCTTAATTTAGCTGAAAATGAGGTCTGATATCCCTTTTTATTTTCACTATTCATTTAGAACGGACCTTCGGGTCACTCGGAAGGCAGTGAAATGATAAATTTGTGTAACTTTCTCTTCTCTTATAAGATATACAGCCAGGTACACAACATTCCTGTGTGACTCAGGTGATACTTCCAGGTTTCTCCCCACGGCAACCTCGATTTCGCTGCTAATAATGGCTGGGGCGTGAAATCAGTCTATTATATTGTTATTCTGGCAATGGTCTTAAAATTACAATTATATCGTTTATCGCAATATATTTATGTGCAATATATCTTACAACAAAAAATTGATATCGTGACAGGCCTATATACACAACTTACACCCAAAAGATTCTTTAGGAAGAGTCATTAAACAGTATAAAAAATACTAAACATAACCCTAACAAGCATAATATTTCCACTCTGGATACAAGCAGGCACATCAAATTATCTCCAGTATGACTAAAAAATTTTCATTGACTGAGACAGGGAGTGGTCTTTAAATTAAAGGTGAATAGCAATGCAGTCATGACTCATAGTTAATACCATAATTAATAGCTAGTTTCACTTAAATAAATAATACAGGGAAGGCTTGACGTTATGTTGATTAGGTTGCTATGGACCAGTGGGTCACAGTCATGTTTTATGTGAATAAAATACATTGAAAAAGCGTAACGAACCCTAAACCATACCACAGAGGAACAATTTTACATTAAAATAAATATAAATATTGTTGCTTTTCAAAATGGTTAACCACTGTCCTGCTGTATACCTTACTGATCTTATATTACAACACTCTTGTGCATGTATAATGATGGGTTACAACTGACTTTTTGTTTTGGAGTATCCCGAGCAAATCTATTTTCCTAAATCAACAAAGTGAAGAAGGGCAGAGCAAGTCAGATAAAGGAAACACAATGAAGCTCAGATAAATAAAAAGATTAGAACACATAAAAAAAAGGACAATGGTGTACGAATCAGCTAAACTAAAACACAGAGCATAATTACACACAAAATGGTTTCAAAACAAAATGAATGCAAGCATCTCCGTAAACACAAAAGAAACCGGTAAAACTGAAACCGTAATTATTTCCACAGAACTTTTCAGAAGTTAAATAGAGTCTGGTAATGTTCACGCTCACGCACATGCACACGCACACACATATTTTGTCTGTCAAAGTCTGGCAATATTTTTGAATTAGCAGTATAGTTACTAATATAGTAGTAGTCATATATTCTAGGTAACCAAAGATGCTTTTTTCCATACTGTAAACATAATAAAGGCCATACATTCTATTCAAGCGTATTTGTATAGCGCTTTTCACAATAATTATTATATATTATAAATAATTACTATACTATAAAGCAGCCTTAAAAAGGTGCATATTACTCATGTTATTATATATATTTATATACACAGTTGAAGTCAGAATAGCCCCCCTTTGATTTCATTTTACTTTTTTAAATATTTCCCAAATGTTGTTTAACAGAGCAAGGAAATTTTCACAGTATGTCTGATAATATTTTTTCTTCTGGAGAAAGTCTAATTTGTTTTATTTTGGCTAGAATAAAAGAAGTTTTAAATTTTTTAAAAACATTTTAAGGTCAAAATTATTAGCTCCTTTAGCTATTTTTTTTCAATAGTCTACAGAACAAATCATCGCTATACAATAACTTGCCTAATTACCCTAACCTGCCTAGTTAACCTAGTTAAGCCTTTAAATGTCACTTTAAGCTGTATAGAAGTGTCTTGGAAAATATCTAGTCAAATATTATTTACTGTCATCATGACAAAGATAAAATAAATCAGTTATTAGAGATGAGTTATTAAAACTATTATGTTTAGAAATGTGTTGAAAAAATCTGCTCTCCGTTAAACAGAAATTGGGGAAAAAATAAACCTATGTAAATATACATATACATACACACACACACACCTGACAAGCGTCTTGTCGTCTATTCAAGTTTTAGGAACAACAAATAATAACTTGACTTCTAGTTGATCATTTGGTATCAAAAGTGTCTTATATGAAAGGCAAAGGCCTCTAGATTACGCTTATTTTACCAAAATAAAAGATGATCATGCCTTGATTATTATTGATTCCATTAGGACAGTAAGGTCTGACTTTGCTTAGACAAAAGTCTTGTCACTCAACAGAAATAATGTCCAGTCTAGAATATAAAGTCATGCTGCAGTGGAAACAGAATGAATATTGTGTCTGACTCCATCATGAGCTTGGAGGACTGCATCCATACATCTCTGAATGACTCAAATCAATTAATAATAAAGTCATCTGGAATGGCAAAGAAAGCGATATTGCAGGACTCCCAAAGTTCATCAAGATTTTTTGGATTCATCTTCAATGCCTCCATCTTACCCCAGACATACTCAATAATGTTCATGTCTGGTGACTGGGCTGGCCAAACCTTGACCTTCTTTGCTTTCAGGAGCTTTGATGTGAAGGCTGAAGTATGAGAAGGAGTGCTATCCTGCTGGAGAATTTGCCCTCTCCTGTGGTTTGTAATGTAATGGGCAGCACAAATGTATTGATACTTCAGGCTGTTGATGTTGCCATCCACTCTGCAGATCTCTCGCACGCCCCCAAACCATTAATTTCCTTCACCAAACTTGACTGATTTCTGTGAGTATCTTGGGTCCACGCGGGCTCCAATAGGTCTTCTGCAGTATTTGTGATGACTGGGATGCAGATCAACAGATGATTCATGGGTTAAAATCTACCTTCTGCCACTTTTGTGTTTATTGTTATTATTTGTTGCTCTTACAACTGGGAACGAAACAAGACTTTTGTCAGGTAATATATATATATATATATATATTAGAGCTGCACAATATTTCGTTTTAGCATCGAACGCAATGTGATCATTCGCAATAGTCACATCATGAGTAATGTTGAGTCTGGGTTAAAATGTATCATTTTGCAGGTGTTTTTTGAGGCCTGTGACCATGTGAGGGTTTTAAAAATACCCAGGCATAAGAAGTTGTACCATTTTTAACTTTGACAAATTAATAATGAATAAATTGTTTATAAAACAAAGACTATGCAGTATTATTTGACTATTCAATTTCTGTATACCTAAATACAGTTTAACTCATCGGAAAACAATCAAATGCTGTTTATTTAATTGGTATCTTTCTCTTTATTAAATCTCTCTACGTTTGTAGATTGTTTCTTGTACTTTATGCATATGTACTCCCCTACAGAATCACCACAATCAGTTGCTGAACCCCAATTCTTCCAAATAGTTATCCAACTCATCTAGGGAAATTGTATTCCTATCGCAAAATTTATTTTAAGAGTTCACACTTAGCTGATGATTGATTATAAAGCTTGTTTGGCATGCGGTCCCGGGAGAGAGCCCTGAGCTCATAAGATCCTCGAGCCCGGGGCTCACTCCCGTTGCAAGGCGAGAGGGGAGATTGAGCTCAGGTAGATCTCGAGAACTCCCCTGTCATAGCGATTGAAGAGCAGATAATAGTTCTCTTTAACGAGATAGGTACTAGGTAGGGAGCAAGTCTATAGTGTTGATTAGTCAATAACTTAAGTTGCATGTTTTTAATCGGTGGGAGGAAACCGGAAAACCCGGGGGAAACCCACATGAGCATGGGGAGAACATGCAAACTCCACACAGAAATGCCCGCTGGTTTGGTAAAGCCTAGAACCATTGACATTCTTGCTGTGAGGCAACAGCGCTAAGCACTGGGCCACCGTGTCACCCATCTAGGAAGCAGGAGAAGTAGGGGTCGAAGGGGGGATTCTTCAAAGCAAAGATAGCAGTGATGCGTAACCCGGGGTATTTGTAGTAGCTTAGGGATCATCTGATTGGTGCATAGTGAATTGGATAATATGGGTCCAGCCACTAGCAATCATAAAGCACGTGATCCTCTCGAAATTAGTTTATAAATAAACTTCACAAATCGCAGAATAAAAAGATATCTCAATGTTAGATTTTTCTAATATCGTGCAGCCCAAAAATACACACACACACACACACACACACACACACACACACA
>CAIGQZ010033189.1:487975-505475 GCA_903798205.1 Danio tinwini
ACACACACACACACACACACACACACACACACACACAAAACACAATAAACCAGTAGTACATGTCTTTGTCAATAATATGATTTCTGTGTATAATACATCTTCAATAAAAGTTGTGTATTGTTTAAGATTTTGTGTTGTTCGAAAGCTGAAAACTGGTAAATATGGACGTCCATAGGAAGAACAAATACTATGGAAGTCAATGGTTACTGGTTTCCAGTTCTTCAGAATGCAGCATCTGCTTTTGTGTTTAACAGAAGTAACTGAAATAGGTTTTGTGACAAGTGAATAAATGGCAGGCCTATACGACTATTTTAAGTCAAGAAAAATAACAACAAAACAGGCCATATGCCTTCAGCGATTCAATCTGATAGGTTTTGTGACAAGTCAATAAATGGCAGAACTTCCAGTAAATGAGGATTCCTTCATCCTTAATAGACAGCAAGGTTTCCGACTATTTCAAAGTGAGGAAATGAACAAAACATCTTAAAAAGAATGCACTTGTTTTATTTAAGAGTTATTTCACTTTAGTGTCATTATAGGGCACACGTTCAAGACTTAACTTTATTGCACATTTTACCATGGGATCAGAGGCAGATTTAGTGATTTGGGGGTCTTAAGCAACCCCAGCATGGGGGCCCAAGTCCTGAAATGCACCCTTTCTACTTTTATTTAAATTTTATTTATTTTGTTTTTTTATATCACTCTTTTAATATCTTCTTTTCTACGTTTTATCTTAATGTCAGCTTCACATTTTAAATAATTAGATGTCTTAAAATAAATTATTTTTATTTTTTTATAAATTTGACTGGGCGTTACGGTGGCGCAGTGGGTACCACAATGCGTGCACAGGCCACGCATCTCTACTGCAAATCACGAACTCGCACAAACTCTAGAAAAGAGGCAATATGCGAATGGCCCCTAAAAGGCCGCCATCATTTGCAATCTCCAGTAGTTGATCATCTTGCACAGACATGCTGGATTCACCTGATTTGTTGACAAATGGGTTGCGGATCCATTTCTTGGCAGTTCGTTGATCCTTCACTGAGCCTTTTTCCCTTAACAAAGACACTTTCCAAAGAGTCTGTTTCTTATTTTGGTGCTTATGGTTTAAATTTGGGCGTTCAAGTGACCGTGATGTAAGCGAGAGAATATGGTCATTTTTCAAAATAAAAGATCGGCCAGACTAAACAAAATGGAAATAATTAATGATTTCTTGTGCGGCCCAGTACCAGTCCGCGGCCCGGTGGTTGAGGAACACTGTCATAGGAGACATTCAGAACAAAACAAGGACCCATTAAAACAGCATTAAAAAGTACACATTAAGAAATAGAACAGCTAAAAGTTTTTACTCATGCTCACTCTGCAAATGTTTGATGAAATGTTAAAAAATAATAACTTAAAAAGCACCAAGCTTGCAGTCTAAATTTAAGTTTGATAAGCGTACTGCTTTTGAAGACACCCAAAATAGCAGTATGACTTTTTAAAAACATATCTTAACCTAAAAAACTGAACTACAGAATTTCCACAAGAGACCGGTTTGTCTATTTAATGAGTTTTTCGAAAGCACTGTTCTGTAAAATATCTGCGGCTATTCTATGAAAAACTGGTTCATCAAGCTCTCAACTTTAAAGTCCTTTTGTCATAACAGCCTGACCTTTTGTGCATATAGCTTTAGTTATAGCATCCTCTATGTTTTGGGTTTGTTTGTTTTGCGCATTTGTTTCTTGCATTCACAATGTTGTCACGACAGTAGAAGCAGTGCAACTGTAACGATGATCCCATCTACCTCAAGCATTAGTAAGCTGAATTGAAAAACAAACCCAGCTGAGAAAAGCAGAAATGAGTCGAGCCGAGTAAAACCACACAGTGGAAAAGTGGCTCTATCTTTAATAAAAGTTTCCAGAACAGCGAGTACGCTTACATCAGGGGTGTCCAAACTCTGTCCTGGAGGGTGTCCTGCATATTTTAGTTCCAACCCCAATTAAACACACCTGAACCAGCTAATTAAGCTCTCTCGTATACTAGAAACTATGTGCTATAACATGTAAAACGAGATCATGAAAGGAACATTCAAAAAGCAACTCATGTAAGCACATTAGTCATATTATTATTAGTATACTTATTATCATGAGTTATATTATTATTATTATCTTATTCAAATTAAGGCAAATAATTTGATTACTGATGTCCATGTAAACGTAGTCGGTGTTAAATCAATAGCTCTGTTTCCAGCCGCCTATTTTATGCACCCCAGCCTCATTACAGATACATACCCAGGTCTACATGTCTGGAAACAGCAAAATACATAACTGAAGGTATGTCTGCTAGCAGGTTGTTGCTAGATAGGATACGTTTGCGGCTGGAGGTTAATGAGAATTATTTATGTTATTTATGAAATTTCCGATTTATTGTATTTTATTAACGTCTACCCCTACCCCAACCATCACAGAAGCGTAAAAACAGAAGTTGTACCAAGTATTATTTATCTTATCTTTTAAATTACCTAATAAATTGTATTTTTAACCCCTACCCCCACCCCAACCCTAAACCCAACCGTAACAGTACTGTAAAAATATTAATTATTGTTATACAGTGTCATAAAAAATGCCGCTATATTAATGTGCATATCGCATTTCCGGTCGGCCGTGTATCCGATCTAGACTTTACCTTAGTTTTTGTTATTGCAAATGCACCAGAGGCCACAGTGTACACTTTTTGATGATCTCAATTTTCTCTTGCACGTCCTCTTCTCACATAAATCCACCAGAAGGCACAATGCACACTTCAGCCGACCAGGCCAGCTTACTGTCAACTGATTGACTGACCGACCGACTCTCCAACACTCCCCCCTTCTTAAAACCCAACCGATAGTGTTTTCAAAAGCAATCTAGAAAAAGAAAAGTCGTCGCGGCTTGATTTCACGACATTTTCAGCCTGTTGTTTATTTATTTATTTTTTTGCTTTTGTTGGATTCTGGAACCGCTCTTCACCGGACTCAAACCATGTTGTAGCGATTAACTCAGCTACGTGTTCATCGGGATATGCAGCGAGCTACTGGGCAAACTGGTAACACCGGAAAAGTCGTCCGTATGGAGATAAGTCGTCAGCTGGTAAAGGAACAGAAGCCTTCAGCAGCATTATAGCACCCCGTAGCGTTCAACTTAAAGACAAAACGCAGCTAGCATACCTCTGGCAACATAATTCACGCTCTCCAGAAATGTAGACAGGGGTACATATCCATAATAAGCCTGTGTTAACTTTATGTGCATTTAGGAATATCAACATCTGAAATGTTGGGTTGATTTTGTAGGTATGAATCGTGTATAAAAAGTTAATTGAAAGAATAATTACAATACAGCAAAGAAAAAAGTAAAATTAACAGTTCTTTATGGTTTTCCGGACATTAAAGGGCACCTAGGTTACCCCTTTTTCCAGATTTAATATAAGTCTTCTGTATCTCCAGTATGTGTCTGTAAAGTTTCATCTCAAAACACCCATCAGATTTTTTTATTATACCTGTCATAAGTTTCTACTTTGTAGCATTTAGCATCAGCTAGCGTTTTTTGTGTACTGCGCCTTTAAGGCTAGTCCTTCACGCCCACCGTTTCCACATGCCTGGCAGCGGCTCCCTCGGCTGTCAGACAACAGACATACACGAAGGAAGAAGATCTCACGTAACGTTTGTGAGGAAAAACTACAGTAAGAACTTTACCAATGAGTATTTGATGCATGTTGTGGAGTTGCAAGGATGAGTCACACACAATGTCATTACAAAGTTCACGCACACACACACACACACACACACACACATACACACACACACAGCGCTGACAGGCACGCACACACACAGACAGCGTGCGTTTAGCTTTGCACTGTTTTTGCACGCAAATGTGACAGGATACAGGTTAATCTCCACTGCTGTATGGATATCTGTTATGTTAATGTACAAAATAAACCTGATTTAACGTCCACAAACCGGGATTGAAGCGTCTTTTATAATTGCTCTGATACGCGGCTGTGTTGATGAAGTAAATCTAAAGTAAATCGATGTAATTCATTACAAACATGCACTGTTTTAAAACATTTTAAACTTGTAAAACTTGCTCTTGATCACATTTGATGATCCTAGCAAACTGAACAGACTTTTATTTACGGTTGCTTAGTGTGCGCATGTCCTGGTCCTGTGTCTGGTTGATATGATTATACACGTTACTATAGAGACATGTTAATACACAACTGTCAATAAATATTGGTGGGCGGGGGGACCGCACTCCTACGTCAAGTTGCAGTCGGTCTGAAAGCCGCTCCGATTGGTCCACCGTTTTTATGTTATTAAATTGAAAAAGAAGCACTGGGTGTGTTTATATCACCCCAATATGACGCTCTATACACCATACATACACATATGTCTGTGCAAACAGCTTGAAAAGTAGATTTTTCACCATAGGTGTCCTTTAACAATGTCTATAGCAATGTAAAATAACACTGTATAGTATTCATTGTATTAATAAATCGGCAAAACTTCTCTTCATTAAAGTTACAAATGCTTTACACTTTCTTGAAATGCCCTTAAAAAACGCATGCAAATGACAAAGTTTGACTCTATAATGGTTTTACGTTGCAATGACTCCTCAAATCTCATGTATATCTCAGACTATAATCCCAACTCAACATTGCATCTCCTGCAATGTGACTATTGTGGACACACACATTGCCATATCGATGCTGAAATAATATACTGTGCAGCCCTAGCACAAGGTATAAAAAAAGTTCTTTAGTCTTTTAAAACACAATCTCTGGAGGTTTTCTATGAGGAACTAAGATGTCATCACCAAAAACAAACAGAAAAAAAACTTTATTTTTATTAGTATAATAGAATAGACCTTTTAAAATAGGAACAAATCTAGAGAACATTGTGAAATGGTTTTTAAACATATTTGTGTAGTGACTTTGTAAGGATGATTTGAACTGAATTAGCCTGAAGATCAAATCACAAAGTTCTTTTCAGCTGAAACTATGCATGCCCACCCACAACAGCATTAATCCTATTTTTGCATATATGGCAACAACACTGTTACTGTCATACCAAACAAAAGATTGGATGTACATGCAAAACGTCAAATGTCAATTGTCTTGTTGTTTCACCAGTTACCCAGGTTTTACTTTGCATGCCAGTAACAAAACAATGTTCCCATCAGGTGTTTGCTCTAGGCATTTAATTGAAATCCTACTACTACTGTATATCTTAGTGCCAATTTGTAAAAAGTAATTATAAAACATTTCTTTGAATATATTTAATGAAAATGTCACAAATAGAGAAAACGGCACCAAAAAAGTAATGTACATCTAAAAAAAAGATTCACAGGATTTAATGCAAGTCAGTGCAAACAGTTAATGCCATGCCACATGTAAATCAGATGCTTAGCTGTCCCTTTATTGTGTTTTTGCAGAAATAGCAGCAATTAAAAGGCCAGCGCTCGTATATTAGCATCTGGGTTTTGACTTTGGCTAATCAGTTTGGCAGTTCAGTTCAGTCTTTTGCTTTGTTTTTTTGCCTTTAAATGGATATCCCATAAGTCATCTTATATTTTTTATATCTTTCTAGTGCCATTTTGTACAAAGTAATGTAACCTACCGGTCCTATTGCACCCATGCTGTTCTGAGCTGGGATTGAATCTGCGTTTCTTTGCATGAGAGTCGGTTGCTCTAACAAGAAGGTTAAATACTATAGCCTCTAGCGCAGAGGTGGGCAAACTACGGCCCGTGGGCCATATGCGGCCCACTGAACACTTTCATCCGGCCTCAAAAAAAAAAAAAAAAAAAAAAAAAAAAAAGAGCAGGTCATCGTCAGATTATCAGTAGTAGTAATAATGATCAATTAGGTTTCAATCAAGGTTTCATCACTAAGTTGTCAAAATATATAGCTAGGAAATGGTTGATTGGTTTGTTTGTTAATACTTTAAATTCATTCAAAATCAAACTGTTTTCACAAAAGAAAAATTTATAAATAAAAATTACAAAATGTGCCTCTTCTCCCCGTGTTGGCATGGGTGTCCTCCAGGTGCTCCGGTTTCCCCTACAAGTCAAAAAACATGTGGTATAGGTGAATTGGGATGACTAAATTGTCCGTAGTGTATGAGTGTGTAAGTATGTTTCCCAGTGATGGGTTGCAGCTGGAAGGGCATCCGCTGCGTAAAACATATGCTGGATAAGTTGGCGGTTCATTTCGCTTTGGCGACCCCAGATTAAGAGGGACTAAGCCGAAAAGAAAATTAATGAATGAAATTGTGCCTCTTTGCTGTGAGATGACAGTACTAACCACTGAGCCACGGTGTCACCTAATGGAAGTCAATGGGGCAAAAACAGCCCCTAACACAACCAAAGACGAAAGTAAGCAACAAAATTAGATTTGTCACTAAAAACTATTTGCTAAAAAACAGAGAAAATGGAGGCCAAATTAAGCCTCAAAATCAACCCAAAGTGGATGATAACGTCCCCGACAGCACTGGCAGTATATAAATACCTAGCTACATACAAAATTAAAACAAAAAACTGGTGATTTGCATATTCTTCCAAGTCACTTTTGAAAAACAACTACCATCCACATGCATTTTATAGTCAGTAATTAGCTAGCATTTGTGTGTGTTATGGGCGGCTCGGTGCTCTGTAATGCACACTGGTCAGTCACAGCTGATTAAAAGTGCTATACGAGTAAACCTAATATTCCAGCTAGACAGAAGTTTCATTGATGATGTTGTTGTTGTTTGTAAATCCACATTATAATGAAGAGGAAAGAACAAGCCATTTGCTTATACCTACGTAACACTTTGAGCTGTTTAACACGTTTAGTAACATTCCTTTAGGCCAGGTATGGGAGCAATGACTGACAGCTTGGGTCAGTTAACAATGCAGACACGGTTCTCTGATCTCTATCTAATATCATTATTTAAGCCTCGTCATTCACTTGCTAAAGACTTTATGTTTTCATTTGTGTGGGTGTGTGTGTGGTAAATGTCATTTTATTCTAAAGCAATATGCTGAATATCTTTAAATAATGCATTAGTGTTATTATTAATAATAACAGTGCTTACCACACATAGCCTTTACTTGGGCGGGCTCGACATTAACCTTTTTGCTTGGTAGTACTGGTGCTCCTAACTTTAAAAATGTAGGCGCACCAGTCAAAATTTAGTCGCACCCACCAATTATGAGCACCGTTGCTAAGTTTTATATAAACAGATTTATTGCATTTGAAATCAACACTAATCAAAACTAACAAGCAAAAAATATATATGCTTGCGTGAGGAAAATATGTCTCAACGAAATCCCGTTATCACAAGAAAATACATTTTTATAACATAATTGAGTGACCAAAAGATACACTGACGGACCGCTCACCAGCCCTGCATGCACTACTTGACATGAATGAATCTGTTGACGTGCTGTGTTCTCACAGGTGATGTCTGATATTGCACAGATGCTTTTGACATACAGTTTACCTTATTAATTGAATACGTCATTTTAGTAACAAAACCGGTCTTTTCATGAGCTGCAATATTAGTTTAATCTCAGTCAATGCAAGCCCTTTTGCGATATTGTACGTGGTGTTAACTTTTACTTATAGCTGCACGGCTGACAGCATCTGGCGATTAAATAAAGGATTAAACAGAACATCTTGTGCTTAAAATGTGTAGATGTGGCTAAACAGTTACCTAAAAATTCCGTCCTACAGACTTTACAGTGAATGCTTTAGTTATTTTCATAGCGGACTTGAAGCCAATGGAAGTCTTTTATTCGCTCTTCGACAAATGTAGATTGTGGATTAACATTCACCACGATCAGTAACCAGATGTGCCATTATTTGTAGCTTTAGGTGGTTTTCAAAAACAAAATCGTACCGTGTTGTTGTCATTCCCATCTTCAGCCCTTTACATTTTAGCGGTTGTAGCTCTCCTGTCATCTGAAGGCAGACGGCGTTGACTGAGTGATTGACAGCTGATTTTGACCAATCCATTCGCGATCAGTTCTAGTGCAGTGGGCCAATAAAAAGAGCGCGAAGGCGGGGCAAGAATTGCAGGCTTTGTTTACTGCAGCAAGTAGACATGGCAACAGTTGTAAACTGTTCCTGAGCGCTGCGTTTCAAGTGCAAAGATGCATTCACCGTGAATGTGGCCTAAATCCGCGCATGTGGTGAACATTTTGCAGTGAACAATTTTATGCAGTCGCACAAATGCTTCCAAATATATTTTGAGGTTGCATAGGTAACATTTTGGGCACATATGTGACCAAAACGGTCGCAATTTCGAGCCCTGGGCGGGCCGCCCGGGTATATTAACAGCACCCAGATATACTTAGTGACATGTTTTTTTTACTATTATTATCATCCTTTTACACTATATTGTATTCGCCTAATAAAACCAAACACGCGTGAACTTTTCTTTTGCTTTCGCCGACAAAAGTGTATGAAAAGAGCCTGAGTGTCGCGTGAGGGAACCGAAGGTAACTAGATTGGCGTACCGCGCCACGCACGAGATAATATATCTTGTTTCATATCGGCAACACTTTATTAACTATTCCATTAATGTTTAAGGAAAACAGTTCAAAACAGTCACAAACCATATTTTAACCAAGAGAAGCAGTTTTAAGACAGCTTTAGGTTTAATATAACATAGCTAGAACAAAATAAGGATAAAAAAAGGATACTGTTTGTGGGATATTTAAAACTAACGTGTAATAATAACGATTTTAATGTCAAATGTCTGTATACAAACATTTTAAGTACTTTTACTCACCAGTCGCTTCTTTTTATTGCTGCTCGTGGCAGAAGAAAATGGCCTGGAAAAATCCTTCAGGGATATCTTACTGGATAAATTCCCGGATGTAGTAGTCAACACTGTATTAGCGTTAGATGCATGTAACTCTGTAGGACAAGGAGGCAAATCAGCTTCTAACACTGAGAGGATTATTTTAATCTTGATCTAACTCTAGAAGTTCAACACTTTACTCTGAATTACCTCAACACTTGAAATGTAACACTAATAAATCTTTTTAGTTGTTTCCCTATCAGTTGTGTACATTAGAGATTTAGGTTACATCTAATGTTGATAAACAATGTTTATTTCATGACTTTAAATTTTATGCGTGTTACCATACACTCTCAGAAATAAAGGTACGAGAGCTATCACTGGGGTGGTACCTTTTCAAAAGGTACACATTTGTACTTGAAAGGTCCATATTGGTACCTCAAAAGTATATACGTACTAGTACCTACAAATTTTTAAGAGGAACACTTTTGTACTTTTTAGGTACCAATATGTACCCTTGAGGTATTAATATTGATCTTTAGGCACAAAAGTGTACCTCTTGAAAAGGTACCGCCCCAGTGACAGCTTTTGTACCTTTATTTCTGAGAGTGTACTACTGGTGTTTAGTAGCTGTGTGAATGACACTGAGCACCTTCTATATACACTGACACACTTTACTGCTTGTGGGAAAAGCTGTTTGTGATGAGCATTGGTTCATTATGTAACTTTCTCATCGCCAATGGCTGTGCTAACCTGTCTATCTGTGTGACAAAAGATGTGAGGTGTAGATGTTGGTAATTCAAAATACAGAAATATTACCTCTATAAATGAATGAAATTAATGAAAAATAAACTACTTTTACAGTTTGTACCGTATTTTTAACAGTGAAATACTAGCAACCACTGCTGCCGTTTTTTCATTCATTCATTTTCTTTTCAGCTTAGTCCCTTTATTAATCTGGGGTCGCCACAGCGGAATGAACCGTCAACTTATCCAGCATATGTTTTACGCATCGGATGCCCTTCCAGCTGCAACCCATCTCTGAGAAACATCCATGCACACTCATTCACTATGGACAATTTAGCCTACCCAATTCACCTGTACCGCATGTCTTTGGACTGTGGGGGAAACCGGAGCACCCGGAGGAAACCCATGCGAACACAGAGAGAACATGCAAACTCCACACAGAAATGCCAACTGACCCAGCCGAGGCTCGAACCAGCGACTTTCTTGCTGTGAGGCGACAGCACTACCTACTGTGCCACTAAGTCACCACCGCAAATTTTACGGATTTATTTTTTACAGTGATGTGTGTTGGCTTGCACTGAGTCACAGTTCTAAAAAGTAAACGTGTTGCCTTAAAAGGCAACAAAAAGACTATACTGAAGTGAATAAACCCATTGTAACTTTGAACTGTTAAGTTAACTTAACTGAATTTGTATAGTTATGCACCAAGTTCATTTACTTAACTTTAAGGCAACAGGTTTACTCCCCTTTTTTAAGTGACTAATCGCAATGGATTTAGTCACTATTTTAAGGGAAGTCTACAAATCGATGTTGCTTGTAATAAAAACGGAGCAAAAACCTTCAATGTTGTGTCATATTAAATGGATAGTTTCACCAAAAGTGAAAATTCACTTACAGTAGGTGAGAGTTTAAAATGGCCTTTACCGCCAGACCATGTACCGCCGCCGCTTTGAAGAAAAAAGAACGTGTTTTTTAGGTATGACTGCAGTTTGTGACTATGCCGCCAGGTGGCACAAAGGGACGGGATGCGAACGGACAGAAATAGCCTATACATTAGCTGTAAATACTGTACTACTTGTAAATAAAGATAAACAATGAAACATATCATTATACTTCCTTCATTAATCATTAAAAAGACAACTAGGCTACATTATTTAAAGGATAAAAGAATAATAACTAACCTTTGGGGTGAAGTGCTTTTAAAACAAGTCCGCTGTATGCTTCAGCACCAAAACACGAGTTGCCGAATCTAGCCTAAATAAGATTAAAGTGAAATATTCACCATTTCAGAGAAGTCTATATTAACTGAAAGAAGGATATTCCTGGTCACAGTTTAAAACAGACAAGTTGACAAACCAGAGCTGATGCTGATCGCCTCTGTGCTGCCTGGAGCAGCATCAAGTGGTTCCAGATATTTGTGTTTCTTTAACCTGCTGAACACATCTTGAAGAAAGCTAAAACCTCTAAGCATCGACTTCCATAGTAGGAAAAACAAATAATAAGGAAGTCAATGCTTTCAGGTTCCCAGATTTCTGCTAAATATCTTCTATTGTGTTCAGCAGATGACAGACAGACAAGGGTTGATAAGCAATGACAGAAATGTCAGTTTTAGATGAACTCATCCTTCACCATGCAGGTTATTTGACTGGTTGGACGAGATTTAATGGCAGGCCTGAGATTAACAGTTCTGTAAGATTGTAGATCGTATTCTTTGTACAACAAAAGCAAGATAGAGAACAATACAAAATGTGCTCAGTTTAGATGTCAATTTCATGAGTCATGTACCAACCCAAATCATCTATTTCTGCAACTATGCTTACTCTAGAAAAGGAACAGTATTGTATAAATGAAATCCTTAAACACTGAAATCAGCAAACAAAGTACATTTATACACTGTAAAAAAATATCTACTAATGTTCAGTTTCCGTATAAAGTGATTCACAAGTGATTTCCAGCTTATTTACGGTTGTGATTTGCATTATGGGATGTCGATCTCTGTTCTGTCGACTTTGGATGTTAAAAATTCAACTCTACAGTTTAACAGTGACTTTTATAAGTTTATAAGAATTATTATATACAGAAATAAGTCTGTAAAATAACAGAAAATGTACTGGCAGTTCGTTACAAGGTTTTTGTAGCGTAATATACAAAAACCCAGAGAATACAGTGCTCCGCATGATTGAGTACAACCCATTTTGAAAATGAACATTTGTATCCATTTCTCAGTGAATATGGGCAATGTAAACAAACAGATTTATAAAACAAATATATTTATTAAAATAATATTTTAGCCGCCAAACATATTTAGAAATTGAAGTATTATACAATTAAATTCAAGCTAAAATATTGCAAAAAAAAATAATCAGATGACATGTTAAACAGACACAGTGCAGACACTGACAGAGTTTTTTTCTCCATTTCTTGGGTCCAAATGAACTGAAAATAAGCACTTTTAGATTCTCCCCCAGCCTTCCGCTGGCTTGCAGGTAACCACGCTAGTGAATGCTGCTCTCTCATTGGCTGTAGGTGAAGTTATTTTCAATCAGAACACATTCACACGGCGTGATTTGAATTGGCTCCAGATATTTAGCATGCCAAATATTTCACGGGCATCGCCGACTCATCGGCGATTCTCTCATAACGCGTCCTTGATAGTTCATACTGTGTGATTGTCACTCGCGTGCACGAGCATTGATTTGACTGTGATTTCAGGCATTTGTCGGCGATTACTCAAAACCTGTCTGCAAGTCAAAATCAGGGCTAAAATCATGCAGTCTGAACTCTGCATAAGTGTTTCCATTTTTTTAGCTTCTCTCGATTTTTCCTCTTTTTAAAATTTGTATTTAATTTTTTTCTACAACATATACATTTGGGTGTACTAGTTTTTGGACCATTATCGCAAGTTATTTTGTTAGATAAGCTCCAGATTTGGCTTCAGTACTGACTAATCTAGCATATATGCACAAATATAATATTGTATTGACCTTATTCTTTAATGCTGAAGTGCGCTCGTTTTTGCGATTGTTTTAGAACTTCCAATTCAGTTGCCTATGGGAGAAATGACTAGGGATAATAAACGGCTGAAAATGGTCAAACTACTCGCTGTGTAAGTGTTTGCATGACTATACAGACAAAATAGAATAATATAATAAGAAAACCTCCGTTTGCAACATCAAGCAGCAGAACAAGCTGTTTTTAACGTCTAAAAATGAATGGAAGTGAATGAGACCGGAAGTCTCGAGCCAAAACAATTTAAATGGCTGCACTCGCTCATACGCAGAGAATAAGGTGAATAGCTTTCTAATAAAATTATTAACTTAAAAGAGAGATTTGTGAGGGGTATACACTGTTCCTGAGGTATATGTACGTTTTTAGGACAACAGTATCTACAGCAGAAAAGATATCTGAACATGCCTTTTAAATTGTAAAGAAATCTGTGCTTTTGATGAAGACAGCAGAAGTCAATGAGTCTTTTGAATTTTTTAGCCTGACATGTTTACTGCTCCAAAACATTTTAAAGTTTCTCAAAATAAAATAAATTGTGTTCAAAGAGGAAACGTTTTTGCTTTTTACTCAGACATTTAAATATATATATATATATATATATTTGAGGTACAATCACAATACTGTAAAACCGTGATATTTTTATCCGAGGTTATCAGTGTCAGAACCTTATATCTGCCCATGCCTAGTAATTGGCATGATTTTGTAGATAACCAAATCTTGCATGAAATATAATATGCAAATATAAGAGTAAATATAAGCATCTTTATATCTATAGTCAATATCACATGAGTAGCAGTGTGATATGGCTGTATATCGGCACTGGTTGGGAACTAAGGCACTCGGCACTGCTACGAGGGTGATATTGTGTTTATGCAACAGTTCAGCGGCATAATCATGTATATTAAAATCAAACATGGAAGGTCTAAAAAAATAAATTAATAAATTTTGTATGTGAAACTACTTTAATCCGCCATTTATTCACATCTGCAGCTGATGTCAAAAAAGCAGAAGCCGTTACTAATTCACCAACGTCACTTTAGAGCTATTTGAATGGTTCTTTAGCGCAGTGGTTCTCAAACTTTTTTCATCAAGTACCACCTCAGAAAAAAGCTGTCTCTGCAAGTACCACCATAAAGAGCAGTATTGAAATATAGTAGTGTAGGCCCAGCAAAGCAGCTACAGCAGTTCAAAAACGAGGCAGATTAATTGCTAATATTAAGAATATTTATTATTGTCAGCCACTTTAAACATTATAAATAGTTTGAACATTAACACTGTACTGTGCTTATATGTAAAACAAATATAGATAAAAATGTCAACATTTAAATTAAAATGAGCTTTTAAAAGTTAAAAATGGTAGGCTAATGTTCTTAAAGTAAAAAAAAAAACTCCTGTACTTAAATGTAAAGTATTAACATATAGTAGCCAACACCTGGAAATATTGTCTGGACCTCATAAATATAGGCTAAATGTAGGGCCACAAGGAATCTGCGCATGCAGAATTTCGCAGATCATTAGCTCATCAATGATTCTGTTTATTTACTTGAGTAAATGTGTTTAAATCTTATTTTTTTGTTTTTAAATTACAGTAATATCATTGACTAATATGAAAATGTTCATATGATTTATGTACAACATAGTTTGTAAAGTCATATTTTCTGTCTTTTGGTAAATATATTATATGAGAGACTTGCTTTGTTTACTAAATAATTTAAATAAATCTAATTGGATTTGCATTTTAAACAATAAATATAAGTTTAAAATATATTATTTTTTTATTTCACATATTAAGGTTTTAGTTATGAGACTCCTAAAATAATTCCACAGAAATCCACAGATTTAATAACTCATTTCTATTAACTGATTGATTTTATCTTTGCTATGACGCCAGCACACAATATTTTACTAAATATTTTTTTAAAATACGAGCATTCAGATTTAAAATGCGCTTCAAAGGCTTAATTTGGGTAATTGAGCAAGTCATTGCATAACAGTAGTTTCTTCTGCAGACAATCAAAAATATATATAGCTTAAGGGGGCTAATAATATTGACCTTAAAATGGGTTTCAAAATATTTAAACCTGCTTTTATTCTAGCCAAAATAAAACAAAAAAGCCTTTCTCCAGAAGAAACAATTATTATAGGAAACACTGCAAAAAATTCCTGAATCTAAAAAAAAAAAATAAACTCACAGGAGGGCTAATCATTGTGACTTCAACTGATAATCATTTTGAATAATCGGGATTACAATTATGACCAAAATAATTGTGATTAAGATTTTTCCCATAATCGAGCAGCACTCCAACACATTACTATGGTGTAAATACAGCAGTACAACATACAAAAGAGAGAGATCGACTTACCAGTTTTATAATGATTTGATCAGCTGTAGTTTAAAATTACGCTGTTTTTTTTCCTCCTCTATGGGCTTATTATGCGGTCTCTTGTCGCCACCTTGTAGATGGCTCTGTATCTCCGAAATTATAAACATTAAAAATAGGCACTATCCTTATAAATAAACTCTAAACAATCTAAACAATCTAAACAACTATATTCTCGCCTAAAAAAGCCTCCAAAGTACATCATGTTGTCCAACAGTGGCAATATTGTTCAGACTGTGGTGAGTTTATTTATTATGTGGGCGGAGTAATACAGAAGGGTGAGCAGGCTGTTTGAGTTCTGATATTGTAGAATATCACACGGCTATCGCCCAATCAGATTTAAGAACCTGACAGAAGTGTTGTATAAATATATTGTATACTTTCTCAAAGAACCACACTTAGATTCAAAAGCCAGAGTGAAATACACAAGACTTGGTCACACTTCACAATAGGATTTCAATAGTTAATAACTTACTAACATGAACTAATTATGAACAATCCTTGTACAAAATTTACTATTAATAGTTCAACATTTACTAATGAATTGTTAACTGCTAATTACTTAATGTTAGTTAAATCATTTACTGACACGAACAAAAACTTTAATAAATGTGATGTTCATTGTTTGTTCATGTTAATGCTTTAACATTAACTAATACAACCTTATTATAAAGTGTTACCCAAGACTTTAACATCAATTTTATTTTATATATATTAACATATTTTGTAATACATCTCGTGTACAATTTGTAAATGAATCCTCTTAATAACCATAATACCAGACTTCCACATTCACTAGCAAGCTGAAAACCACACCTACTCTCTCTCCCTCTCCGGACAGCCCTTCCCCTCACTACATGATTTGGTAGTTTTTAGTTCCTGCTGCACTGATATGAACCACAGAGGCTGTTTCATACCTCACAGACACAAGTTTTCTCTGGCTGACAGATGACCCTAGCAGGTGACAATCCTAAATAACCGAACATGGGAATTAACAACCAGAGGACTCTAAAAACAGTCTCTGTCCTTTCAGTGAGTATATCCGTTTTCGTCCTCATGATGAACTATCCGGAGCAAAGCTGTCTTCACAAACAGGAGACCGACTTGAATCACTTCCTAAAACAGGATGTTGGAGAACTGCAGGCTTGTTCGGCCATCATCCAAGGAGACATGGATGGAGTGGACAAGGAGAGTTTCAGTAAGCTTCTGGCTTCAAAGAAACGACCGTATTTGCTGTCCGAATCATTTTATCTGAACGTAACCACAGATTGTCCAACATACATCGAAGGAAGAGGATTTCTGATGGAGGCTCTAAGTAAGGAAGAAGAGGATTTTCCTATTGCCTACTCAATGGTGATCCATGATAAAATTGAGATGTTTGAAAGGCTCCTCAGGGCTATTTACACTCCTCAAAATGTGTACTGTGTTCACGTGGACATGAAGTCTCCGGAGAGCTTTAAAGAAGCTGTAAATGCCATTGTGTCCTGCTTCCCTAATGTGTTTGTGGCCAGCAAATTAGAGAGTGTGATCTATGCCTCATGGTCTCGAGTTCAAGCAGATGTGAACTGCATGAGGGATCTGCTCAAATCTCCGGTACAGTGGAGGTATCTGCTCAACACCTGCGGCACTGACTTCCCTATCAAAACCAATGCAGAAACCATTCACTCTTTAAAACACCTCAACGGGAAGAACAGCATGGAGTCAGAGACTGTGCCAGGGAAAAACTGGCGCTGGCAGTTCCATCACAACATCACAAACACTGTGATCCGGACCGATATCAAAAAGTCGCCCCCGCCAATAAACACCCCCATGTTTTCAGGCAACGCATACTTTGTGGTTTCCAGAGAGTTTGTGGATTACATCATGACCAGCCGAGAGATTCAAAACCTGATGGAGTGGGAGAAAGACACGTACAGTCCTGATGAACACATGTGGGCGACGCTACAGCGGATGCCTTCGGTTCCAGGATCCAACTCTCCGAACAACAAATACGAGCAGTCGGACATGAACGCTATCGCTCGCCTGGTGAAGTGGAGCTACCATGAAGGAGATATAAACAGCGGCGCTCCGTACCCACCATGCACTGGGACACACAGACGAGCGGTGTGCGTGTACGGAGCCGGAGACCTGAAATGGATTGTGAGGCAACACCATCTTTTAGCGAACAAGTTCGACCCTGAGGTAGATGATATTGCAATCAAATGCATGGAAGCGTTTTTAAGGTACAAAGCCGTTTATGGGCGATCGCTGCTGACTGTTAGAAAATCTGATATAATTTTATGATGCTTTGATATCTGTATGTATTTATAAATGTTATTTTTATATCTTTACCAGTATGAATGTAAATGCTAATATATAATGTTGAATCTTTACACGTTTTATGCAGGTCATAATTTTATAAAAAACGTAATAAAATTTGTATTTTATTTATTTGGCCATTCAGTTATTTATATAGGGAAGCTCTCTTTGTGTTGGGAATAAAACTCCATAAAAAGCTAGATTTGAATTGGTTGATATTAAAGGTGCAGTATGTAAGTTGTGTGTGTGTGTGTGTGTATATAT
>CAIGQZ010033189.1:510475-562864 GCA_903798205.1 Danio tinwini
AAGATTGGATAAGAAACTAATTTGAGGTGACGTCAAAAAAAAATTGTTGATGTAAATAGGCGGAAGTGACAAACTACAAGATTTACATGTTTATATTAGCTTTATATCTTCTAAATGCACATTTTGGAGCACACTATAGCTTATAAGATATCCTAAATACTAACATGACTGATACTAACATCTTTTTTACAGCACCTTCAATAAACAATTAACAAAACATTTATCATTGTTTATTTGATTTCTTAAATACAGCTACACGTTAAACACGTTGAACAACAGCATAAAACACTACAACACCACCAATTGCCTCAGGTGCTTATTATGTGCTTTATTAGTGTTGAGGGTTACCGCAGCGTGAGTTGACATTACATTCAATGCTAAACGGAAAGGTTATCTCAGATCTTGAAAATACAATAACTAGCAAACGGAGCTTAAAGATGAGCGTTAAAACTGTGACTAAAATCAACAACATCACTAGGTGGCAAATAACTTCAATAATGTTAATGAGGTTATGTTTATTCATTGGATTATAAATCTGTCAATTTTATTGGGAGTGTGTTTCTGCTGTTGAGCAATTCCATGCAAATGTCAATCTTGCCATAAAAAAAATTAAGTTTTCACCAAAATAACGAAACCCTTTCTATGTTTGTTGTATAGGCTTGTATGTTACAGTACTGTAAAAATACTCAAATCTGTCTGTCAATGTTTTTAAACAACTATATTTGATTTGCCAAAGTCACACAAGAGCCAGTTTCACATCTGACACATATCCGCAACGCAGCTTTACCCTCATAAATGCAAAAATGTCAAATCAAATCAATCATGTTTGTTCTACAGTGAGTCGACTCTTTTCCTCTTGATGAGTGTTGTTTCTTTTGGGTTGTGCAGTTTAATTCTCTGAATTTCTACATACTGTAAACTCACAGACTTTTTGGTCACATCCATAACACACGTTTACTTTCCTCATTTAATATATAAAATATATTTACAGATTGATGTTTTTTCTGACCCCATAACTCTGTGATTAGTTATTTTGGAAGGTATAAACAGATGTTTCAATATGATGTCAATATGATGACTTTTTCTGTGAATGTTTTGAGTTTTTACTGCAGACATCACATCCATAACACTGGAATTGCTCTGTTATTTAAATGTTTCTGTCGTGTTGCGTCTGGTGCAGACAGACAAATTGCTTGTCACAGGAATGTTGTCGCACTGGGTGTGTTGTTTTAAAAGAAGGACATTAGTTTAGCTGTACTGCTCAGACAACCTGCAATAAAGCCAAACCAACGTCACAAATAATCATGATAAAATCGTCTGGATTTTGCAGAAAATAGTTGTGATATTTTCACCATATCGCCAAACGCTGCTAGTTCCATATGATTTTACAATTTAGGTGAGAATAGCAGAAACACACAGCATCTTTTCAACAACTTTTCATTCATTCGGCTTAGTCCCTTTATTCATCAGGGGTCGCCGCAACGGAACTGCTGGACAAGTCGCCACCGCCAACTTATCCAGCATATGTTTTACACAGCGGATGCCCTTCCAGCTGCAACCCAGTACTGGAAAACACCCCAACACACTCATTCACTCTCACACACTACGGCCAATTTAGTTAGATACAATTCCCCTATAGCACGTGTTTGGATTGTGAGGGAAATCGGAGCACCTGGAGGAAACCCACACGAACAAAGGGAGAACATGCAAACTCCACACAAAAATGCCAACTGCACCAGCCGGGACACCAGCCACCTTCTTGCTGTGAGGTGACAGTGCTAACCACTGAGCCACCGTGTCACCGTCTAAAGTTGTTTTAATAAAACTTAAATATATAGCCAACCTGATTTCACCAAGTTTATGCACTTCTACATGACTGTTATCCAACTATTATTCCCCTCTGATTTTTGGAATAACTTACAGTTATAGTTGGGTTCAGGGATAGGGAATAGGTATGGATTACCAAGATCGCATCGTACTTGGCCAAATCATGACGTGTCTATATATATATATATATATCGACAATTTTAATGTGGTGATGTCATTGACCCATAAACATTTGCAGCTTATCAATCTTTCATAACTGTAACGAGGCAATTTAATCATAACTTAATGTTAAACAGCTATCATAACATTATTTATCAATATGTGGATCTTTTTCAATTCTCAGAGGCTATAGAAATTAAAAATGTAAAACAGGAAATACGTTGGGACCATTGTTTTCGTTTACATCCTTCAAAATGGTCTATATACAGTGCTCAGCATATATAAGTACAACCCTCACAAATCTCTCTTTTAAATTCATATTTTTAATCGGAAGCTTTACAATATTATATTTGTGCATATACATTAGATTAGTCAGTACTGAAGCCAAATCTGGAGCTAATCTAACAAAATAACTTACTATAATGGTGCAAAAAGTAGTACACCCAATTGTATATGTTATAGAAAAATATAAAATACAAATTTATAAATGAGGAAAAAAAATCAAGAGAAGCAAAAAAAAAAAAAAAGGAAATATTTAGTTGCAATTTTGTAGGTTGTATATATATTTTTTGCAATATTTTGCTTGAATTTATTTGTATTATCTTTTAATTTTTAAATATGTTTGGTGACTAAAATCGTATTTTTATAAATCTATCTGTTTAATAAATCTCTTTTGTTCAAAATACATTGCCTATATTCACTGAGAAATGGATAAAAATATTCATTTTTAAAATGGGGTGTACTCCATTATGCCAAGCACTGTATTTTTTTCCAATGAATTGCATGTGCTGTTTAATTATTAAAATATATTAACCATTAATGTTTAGATTTTTATTTTAAAATTTAAAACAAAAACTAAATGTGGGATTATATGTGGGATTTAGTCCTAATTATTAGCTCAAGATGGCGCTGCGGATGGCCGCCTTGGTGTGGAGCTTTCCAGTTATCACTGGCACTACCCTTCCTACACTTCAAGAACTGTACTCTTCCAGAGTGAGTAAAAGGGCTCGCAAAATCACTCTGGACCCCTCACACCCAGCACACCTCCTGTTTGAACTGTTACCGTCTGGTCGGCGCTACTGAGCACCAAGCACAAAAACAGCCAGACACAGGAGAAGTTTCTTTCCTCAGGCCATCTACCTCATGAACAGTTAATATTCCCCTACTGTGCAATAAACGTGCAATACTTTCTCATAAGCACTTGTACACAGCACCTTATAACAATATACAATGCAAGACTTTCTCCACACTCATTTGTACGAAGCACCTAATAACTTGTATATTTATAACTAATCTGTACATACAATTCAACATCCAGAGCTATTTGACTAACTGCATCTCTGTTTAATGTTTATTGCCTTTTCTTTCTTGTATTTAATTTTGTGTTGTCACTTTATGTACACTGGAAGCTTCTGTAGCCAAAACAAACTCCTTGTGTGTGTGAAGCACACTTGGCAATAAAACTGGTTCTGATTGTATTATGTGTGTACTGTACATTGAATGGACCAGTCTCAAAGTTTTTAATGCCTATAAATGTGTTATTTAAATGTAGATATTGCAATAGTTTTTTTTTTTGATTATGGGATAGTTCACTCAAAAATGTAAATTTGCTCATTATTTACTCAAGTGGTTTCAAACCCTACATGAGTTTCTTTCTTCTGTTAAACATATATTCTGTTGAATATATATTCTGAACCAGGGGTGATTTTAGGATTTTCATTTTAGGGGGGCTCAGCTCCTTATGAGGTAAAAAAATTTATAGAAAATAAATAAATAAATGATGTTTATAGATCTGATGGTTCTATCTCTGTCAGTGACTCTTACAGTTAAAATGAGTACATCCACTAAGTGGTTCGGTCACAGTGTTGAATCCTTTCTGTGCATGCATGACTGTATGGTATAGTATGGTAGTTCGTTTTGAAATAAAAGTAGTGAAATGTTTGTTAAGAGTTAATTTTTTTGCTGGAGGAAACAGTTGTGATTATGAGGTGAGCACGGAGGAAACAATAGATGGGAAACCCAATTGCTCCTTCAAAACATTGGGGTACAAGTGATACAAGTATACCTATAGCAAAGAACTGCAAATAAGCATATTTTATAGCAATTTATTGATAAACACACACCTTGTTCTCTTGCTCTGCATAGCTGTTTGCTGATCAAATGAGAATGACGAGAGGGAGCCGAATTCTGCCGCCGTCTTCATATCAAATTTAAAGAGGACTGAGGCAATAGTTTGGTCTACAGTTTATGAGCTAATTGCAAAAGCTTTAGGGGGGCTGAGCAACAATATAGGGAGGCTAAAGCCCCCCTAAAATGGACCTAGCAACGCCCATGTTCTGAACGAAGTTAAAAACATGCAACAGTAGGACAAACAAATACTATTAAAGTCAATGGTTACAGGTTTCCAACATTCTTCAAAATATCTTCTTTAAATGTTCAACGGAATAAAGAAATGGTCAGGCAATGATGACCGAATTTGGGTGATTAGTTTTGCCCCTTGAAGTTTTTACCAGTTCAAGTAGAGGACTTGGTGCATTCCTGAAATATCTCTCCCTGGTGTGTGTATACCGTATGGGCGGCGAGAACGTACTATCCTCATATGAAACTTCAAGTCAAACCAGATTTCCTTGAAAAAGACGTAGTTAAACCCATCACTTTAAAAAAAATTACATTTTTGTCAACTGTGCCAACAACAACATAAAAACACATTATTAAATTCTGCAATTTCCTCTAAAAACTAGGTACCATTATACACACAGGCCACTTTATTAGGTACACCTGTCCAACTGCTCGTTAACACAAATTTCTAATCAGCCAATCACATTGGTCAGTAGCTCAATGCGTTTAGGCATGTAGACATGGTCAAGAAGATCTTCAAACCGAGCATCAGAATGGGGAAGAAAGGGGATTTAAGTGACTTAACGTGTCATGGTTGTTGGTGCCAGATGGGCTGGTTTGAGTATTTAAGAAACTGCTGATCTACTGGGATTTTCACACACAACCATCACTAGGGTTTACAGAGAATGGTCCGAAAAAAAGAAAATATCCAATGAGCGGCAGTTCTGTGGGCGCAGATGTCTTGTTTTTAGGATTAAATGTTCTTAAAGCAAAAAGGGGGTCCAACCCGGTACAAGCAAGGTGTACCCAATAAAGTGGCCAGTGAGTGTATACAGTAAATGTAATGTCTAAAGTAGGTGTTTGTTTTTACGTTGGACAACAGGTGACTCTAAAATGATATGTTCACTGGAAGCATGACTATCAGAGGTCTTGGAAGTAAAAGATTTTACTTGGAAGTAAAATCAAACTGAGTCACAGAGCTCTGTTGAGAGAGGGTTGACAGATTCGTGTTCAGTGTCTGATTTCAAACACCATTTAAAGAGATAGTTCACCAAGAAATGAGTGCAATATTGAAGAATGTTGGAAACCATTAACCTTTATAGTAAGAAAAACAAATACTATTGATGACAATGGTTACATTATTCTTAAAAAACAACTTTTTTATATATATATATATATATATATATATATATATATATATAAATGCAAACTGGGTTGAAACAATGTACTATATGCACAGCTAGTGTTTTTCAGCCAATGATGAACCTCCGATAAAAGCTTTATCGGACTATGTTCAATTTCATAAGGTTCCTTTCACAGCATCGATGTTGTAATGTAATTCAAATAGAAGCAGTTAAATAGACTTAAGCATCCATTTGGTTGTTAAAATGTAAGAGACGATATAATGCCACTCATTATATAATGCCAGAATGACAATATGATATCACAATGCAAGTACACTCTTTCAAAAAACACACAATATTTTATTCCTAAGAATATTTAATTTAATTATAGTCATTAACAATTCAATAATTAATAATAAATGAATAATAATTAGTGTTGACAAAAAAGTGCAAGGTGAAAAGTAATATATCTGCTACCAGATCTATTTTCAGTCGTCAGACTTCCACATGAAAATATACTATAGTAATTTATAGTAAATACTATAGTGTTTTTAACCATACTGACACCTCCAGTAGAGGTAGAGATGTTGCACAATCAGTTAAAAGGTTGCTAGAATTGTTTTTATGTATGGGCGATATTTGTTACTAGAAATTCAATTGATGTCCATGTGTTGTGCGAGAAGTCGATATACTGATTATTGTGACAGGCCTAGCCGTCATTAGCTACAGGCTTGAGCAGAAATTTAATAATAATTTATTATATATATAATTTATAATAATAATTTAATGCAGTGCTTATTGTTTGGTCTGATACCCACTTTATATCTCAGATAGGCAGTAAAGATTGCTGTTTTTATAAAGAAATCAGATCTTAAAGGGCACCTATTTTACCCCCTTTTTTAAGATGTAATATTAATATTATGGTTCTTCTGAGTGTGCCACTTTAGGTTCAGTTCAAAACACAATTCAGATTTTTTTATTATGATGTGTTAAAAAGTGTCATTTTGGGGGCGTGTACACAGTTTGTTGTTTTAGGGGCGTGTTGCTTCACATGAAAACTAGTTTCCACTTCCCGCCTAACTTAAGGGGACGGAGCCAAGAGCTCCCCCACTTTGTGAATGGCTACAGACAGACAGACAGAGAGAAGCAACATGAGTGAGAGGACCAGCATTCAGCTGTACATGTACGACTCAGACACAGACCAAGCAGAGAGTACAAAATCATTTGTGTCTTTGTATAGTTTAAAAGCCAACTGTGTGCTAGTTTAAGCTTGTAGCCTACACCGAGACTAATAACCAAGCACACTGAATTAACTTTGACTGAAGGGCATCACACACTGGATGCACCGCGACACGGCGCACACATGACAGTTGAAAGTATCGCACACTTTCGGCGCACCTGATAGAAACTTATGTTTAGATTTTAGAAATGCATGCTGCTGCGTGGCGCGATGCTGCTTGTCGCCGAGCGGCGCTTCTGATGTACGACCTGCTTGAGGCTATAACTAAAGGGCGTCATACACCGGATGCGCCACTCAGAGCCACGACACGACACACCAGACGCACACATTCGCATGTTATTTAAAATGAAACTATTCAGATAACGCTCTGTGGCGCAGCAGAAATATGAAGTGTCCTGAGCAGGGCCAGCGCGTCCATAGAGGCGACCAAGGCGGCAGATTAGTGAGCGAACCCCCTGGTCCTCACTTTCATACGCGACAACGCGTAATGCATGGCGCTACGCGTCATTAGTCCGTTATTTCCAATAGAGGGACGCACACGTGAGGCCAAGCGCTCGCACTTTCCAGCTGCACCTAGTTAAGATGACAGGGAGCTTCTGTGACCGCGGGAAATGCAAACCGCTGAAGTTTAAGGAAGACGCAATGAAAAGTACACATGTATGCAAACCCACCAAAACTCACAAACACTGGCGGCGAGGAAAGCGATAATGTGGAGAATGTTGAGCCCAATGAGCCTTACATCTAAAAATAGAGCAAGGGTGTTTCTTTGGTGACGTCGCTTTGACTCACACACTGAAAATAGTGGACGTGAAACAACATACTGAGGATATGGTAATGCGCACCTGTCAATCAATATTGGTGGGCACTCCTACGTCAAGTTGCGGTCGATCTTAAAACCGCTTCAATTGGTCCACCGCTTTTATGTTGTTAAATTGAAATAAAAAGGACTGAGTGTGTTTATATCACCCCAATATGATAGTATATACACTATACCTACACATGTCTGTCCAAACAGCTTGAAAAGTAGATTTTTCACCATAGGTGCCCTTTAAATGTGGCAACTTCGTATGAAAAGACAATTAACCAGAAGCCCAGGGGCTGGCTGAATGAAATGAAAAGTCTGTGTGCATATACACTCTTAAAGTGCGAGTAAATGATGACAGAACTTCCCCTTTCTAAGTTAAAATCAAGGCATCTTAAAAGCAGCATTAAGTATAGCACGATGAATCATGCTAAGTCTACAAACGGTGTGCTATTATCTGTATTTTTAGCAAAGTTAGATGACTGACAGGCTGTCATTTCACAGATCGTGTGTAACTACGTGAGAACAAATTTGTGTTAGTATGTCCCAAAATGTAAATATTAGTATTGAAAAGCTGCCATATTATTGAAAACGTTAACACAATAAAACTAATACATGTTCATTAACTTATTCATGAAAACAACAGCAAATGGTGAAATAAAAAACCAAGTCACAGGCAATATGCAGATCGGTGAGAAATGAAAACAGGAACAAGAGCAGCATCTGATAAAATCTCTTCCTTCTCAAACAGCACTGCAAACATGTGCTAACACTTGTACAACGAATCTCAAACCCATTATAACTGTCTGTGCCAGGAATGTTTCATTACACTTGTTTTTATAACAAAGGTACAGAAATTGTGTGTCTACACTGTAAAAAAAATCCTGCTTGTCTTAATTTATTAAGTTGAATCAAACCTTATGAGTCCATTGAACTTAAACTGACTTAAAACAGCTTGCATAACTTATAAAATTAAGTTAGAACATGATAAACTTACTTTAATCATCCAGTTGTATTGAATCTTTCATATTTTATTGTGGTCTTTTTACTGTTTTTATTGTTCTGCTTTGTTTGCCTTGTAGCGCTTTGGGTCTGAGAAAAGTGCATTATAAATAAAAGGTATTATTATTATTATTATTATTATTATTATTATTTAATAAATTACAATGACCTAAAAAAAATGCTGTCAGGACTAATTGGCCATTATTTTTACAGTGTACACAACATCTATAGACAAATACACAAATATACAATTAATTCAATACAAGTAGCCTACCAGCTGCCAAAGTTCGTGGTTAGTTGCTGCTTTTCTTTTTTTAAAGAGCACATATGTAGGCCTATATACTATATTTTGAAAGCTTTTTTTATTTAGTATTTTTTATATTTTAGAAAACTTAATTTTAGTAGACATTTGAAGCATTTGAAGCAGACCTCTCTGCTGCCTTTCTTTTTATTATTATTATTATTATTTTAACACAAGCAACAGGTAATACACAAAACATCAACTTGTGCTAGTATTGTGTGACCTGAATACAAATTACACATATTCATTGTCCATCCAGTAACACAAACGACACAAGGCACAAGGAGAGAGAAAAAACCATAGCATGAATAAATAACAAACAGTCAAAGAACACTAAATAAGAAAACATAAATATACATAAAAAAAACATCTCAAACTACACCCAGATTATTAAAAAAAATGTTACATAGGCGTACCAAAAGGGATCTGATAACTTAATGATTATAATGATAATGTTATTTTTTCAGCAGTTCAGTTGTTTTAGCAGCTTTCTTATTTTGCGATAGGCAGACAGATTCATAATAAAGTTAAGTCAATACAAAATGTTCTAAAATTAGGCAAACATTGAATAACTCTACATTTGTGAAGATGGAAAAGGCCACAAAGAGTTAAAATTTTCAACATATTGTCCATTTCCTTACAATCTGACTCCCAAATCAAAAAGAATAAATTAATTGTCTTAAACAAAAAGTTTTTTGTAAGCTGAGAAGACAAGCCAAGATATTTCTGTCCAAAATTTTTCTACAAAGTTGCATTCTAAAAATAAATGCGCTATTGTTTCCAGATTAGAATTACATTGTGCATTGCAAAGAATTGTTTATACTAAATTTAGACAGTAAAGAATTACAGGGATAGTAAATATGAAGGATTTTAAAATAAAGTTCTTTCATCTTATTAGGCACTAAAACTAAAAACTTATTGATACCAAACCAAATTTTAATGGTGGACAGAACCGGGTAATTTAATTTCCATTTATAAAAAGCTTTCGGGTACAAGTCTGCTGCCTTTCGTCAAAGCTCTTTTAACATCAGCTAATTATCACGCTTTTTTTCTCTTTAGCCTACATGTAAAGTGATACTATCGCATTGTAAATGATGGTATCAAAAACACAGTGTTGTGGAGCTGTGTTGATCAAACAAATAAAGCTGAGGTGAACATACACGCTAACCTGCATATGAATTACTCTTGCTTGGCGAAGTATGAACAAAGTTATGGTGACCTCTATTGGAGACTCGTTTGAACACACTAAAACAAGGCAGTGAATGAGAATACACCCGTTAATTGACATTCTGACTAATTTGTAACCGCAGTGAAAGCAGCCAAAGCTAATGCTAGTTAACCATTGCTTATTGTGCATTAACGGTAGAACTGTTGGAATAAATATAACAGGTTTTACTCACCAGTATTATTTTTTCTTGTTTCCTCTGTGAAACAAGGGAGAAGTTTGGCATTTTCCCGCTCAAAACGAAGAGCATTAAAACATGTGAAGAAAACAAACATAAAAACAAACATACAATCAAATTAGCACAAAAAGTGATACAACTAGCGAGTAGCCTAATATCCAAAACTTATATCTGTTTAGTAGTAGGATATATTCTTTTTTAACAAAGGTATTTGAGTTTATCGTGTTTTTTTCTGACTGCTGTGAAGTTGCTGCGTCCTTCATTGAAAATGGCCGCCTTTAGGTCACGTGACCGAGACGCTACAGCCTATAGTTATAACTAGGCTAAGTCCAGGATTGTCTACAAATTCCCAAATTGCTAATTATTTTGATATATCTAATTTGTGTACCTTCTGCAATATACATGAAGATACTTAATTTTACTTATTCTAGTTGCACTCACGTTAAGCTTCTTTGGAATAACATAATTTTTTATTTATCGTCCCTATTTAAATATGATTTAAATTTGTCTATAAAAGATATATTTCTGTATTTCTCAGGTAATGATCATGCTCTCGATCTTATTGTAAATTTTTTATACACAAAAATAAGTTCCTAAAGGCAAAACCTAGATTTAATACTTTCCTTGCTGAAATTTCGTTCAATATTAAATCTCTTAAGCTTATTAATAATAAGTATAATAAGTTTCTTAAAGCTTATGATAATCTTTTTTCTTAATGATTGAGGCTTTGTAGTTTTTGTTATTGTATTTTGTCTTCATTGCAGTAATGTTATTATTCTTGTATTCAATAAAAAAAAGAGAAAAAAAAAGTTTAGGATTGTCCATAGAGCCCTCATTATTATTAGAAGGTATTAGTATATATGATAAGAAATGCAACAACACACTTATTCTTCAAATTCTCCAACAAAAAAATCTAATCGCTCCAAGAGGGAAATCATTTTGGTCAGCGTTAATACAAGATATTGATTGGAAAAGAACATGGCTTCTCCCATTATCCCATATAAATATATAATCCCAAACAAAGCAAAGGAAATTCATTTTAAAATTCAACACAAAATATACCCGGTCAATGCAATTTTGAATCATGTCAAAATTTACTGATATTGCCGATACTTGTTCCTTTTGTCAGGAAAGTGAGGAAACTTTGACTCACGTGTTCTTTACATGTAAAATCTCACAAAAGTTTTGGTCAGATTATTTGAATAAATCACAATCAACAAAACAAATCTTTAAATTGAAAGATATTATTTGTTATTATCAACAAAACAAATCTTTAAATTAAAAGATATTATTTGTTATTATTCTAGTCCAAAAAAAAAAAGAAAAATATATAACTGTGACGCAGTGGGTAGCGCTGTCGCCTCACAGCAAGAAGGTCACTGGTTCAAGCCTCGGCTTGGTCAGTTGGCATTTCTGTGTGGAGTTTGCATGTTCTCCCTGTGTTCGCGTGGGTTTCCCCCTCAAATCGAAAGACATGCGGTACAGGTGAATTGAGGCTAAATTGTCCATAGTGTATGAGTGTGAATGAGTGTGTGTGGATGTTTCCCAGAAATGGGTTGCGGCTGGAAGGGCATCCGCTGCGTAAAAACGTGCTGGATGAGTTGGTGGTTCATTCCGCTGTGGTGACACCGGATTAATAAAGGGACTAAGCTGAAAAGAAAATGAATGAATGAATATAACTTTTTTTATATGCAAAAATTCTTTATCCACAAACAAAAATTTCTTAAATCCTCTCCCACATTTGCTCATTTTTTAATTGAAATTGATTTCTTGCTTAAAGCTATACGTTTATCTAACAACAAAAAATTCGGCAAGTTAATAGACACTTATAAAAATATCATGCTTCCAGTAAGTTAGTTGCTAGATGCTTTCTGTTTATTTAACTTTGTACTTCCCCTTTCTTTATTTTGATCTTTTTATTTTTTATTTATTACTTGTTGCTCTTTTCACTTTGTAATTGTATGTACTTGTATTCTGTCTCTTACAGATTACCTTCGGATTTATATTGTACATTTCTTCTTTTCTAAATAAAAGTTTATTAAAAAAAAAAAAAAGGTCCAGAATTGTCAATATATATATATATATATATATAACGACCAAACGTTTGCTACGATGGTTTCCAAATGCTACTGTCTTCCATCATTTTGAAAAAACTATCTTTTGTGTTCAACAGAAAGCACAATTTGAAACAAACTAGTTTTAAATTAGCATGAGTGTGTGCACTTTAAAGTTTACTACAGACCGTATTTTACCCATTCATCGAGCACCCTGGAAAGACAGCTTTGAAGGGATCAGAGCATAGGAACAAACTCTTCTGAATTAAACACACTGGCTGTGTCCGAAATCGCATACTTCTATACTATATAGTATGCTAAAAACAGTATGCGAGCCAAGTAGTATGTCTGAATTTATAAGGTGCGTCCCAAATCGCATACTTATGCACTATTCTATGCCATTTTGTAGTATAAATAGTGTAAGTAGTGTGTGCGCACAAATGCACTTTAATTACCCGGATGATGCACTCATTTAACGAGTAAATGGAAGTGTGGACTGATGGACACTTCACACACTCAATGGCCACAGCTTTGCTCACGTAGCGGTAGGGGCGGAGCTATCGGGCGCTCATGTTGGATAACTATTTATTTTGGATTTTGAAAGCTAAATTCTCCAACGAAAGTGATTATAGCGCCTCCCGATGGTGAATGCGGTTATACTCATGGCAGGTATTATTTCGTATTTTGGTCATTTATTTCACTGATTTGGCGACCGTCAAACATCATCAGGGAAACGGTTTGAATTTTCGCTTAGTAAAAATGCCATTAGTGTTCCATTTGGGACACTACATTCATATACTATGCTGCTGAGTGTGTAAGTGCATAGTGTGCCATTTGGGACACAGCTATAGAATTTGACAGTATGCGAAAAGTACCCGGATGACTTACTACTTCCAGCGAGATTCTGAAGTGTGCATCCAATGCACGCTACGATATCCCATGATGCACGGTGAGAGAATTCAAAAATAGGAATGAAGTGAATGAACTGATGCGGGTAGGTCACGTGATCATGACAAAATGGTGGATGTAGTAAGTCCGAGTTCCATTCATACTCCTCATATTCATACTGTAAAGATTTAAATTAAAATACAGTATTTACTGAGTAGTAGGCGATTTCGGGCCTAATTGACACCAAACAACTTCCCTACGCAAAGGATCATGGGGGTCCGAAATGTCCATCAGTTGTACTTGTCAAAATCCTTCATTCTGAAGGGCCCTTCAAAGAGGCCTTTGGTTGGTCTCACAATCTCATGGCAATTCATAACTTTTTGATTTAGTGGCTAATTCATATGAACTCATTCGTACAATTTAGTATGATTTGCTCATCCCCCAATGACAGTTGGGTTTAGTCCACAACTCCCCGACCCTCTTCATTTTCGTCCACAACACCCCCGTCCTGCTCTTTTCCACTGCACCAACAACCCCCCCTCCACTTTAACTGATCTCCACTTTCGTGGGCGACACCTCACCATTCGCTGGTAACATGCTGGATCCCTTACCCCGATATGTTCCGGGACCTCGCAATTCACAAATTAGGGGTTGGCAAACTTGGTCCTGGAGGGCCGGTGTCCTGCACAGTTTAGCTCCAACTCTAATCAAACACACCTGCTTATAGATTTCTAGTGATCTTAAAGACACGGATTAGCATGTTTAGGTGTTTTTGATTAGAGTTGAGCTAAACTATGCAGGACACCGGCCCTCCAGGACCAAGTTTGCCCACCCCTGAATTTAGCACTGATAGGGCCCTGTGTCAAACATCAAATTAAAATTGCAAGGGGACCTTTAATGAATGATTTAAGCTCTCTATTGCTGCCTAAACCTCTTTTCAGAATTGCAACACATCAGCTAATTGATCATCATGTTATTTGTTCTTAAAATCGTTCAAATGTGTCTAATTTTTGAGTTGAAACGTTGACATTAAGAATCGGTAGAGGTGAATTCATAATTTTGCCTTCAACTACAGTGCATCCGGAAAGTATTGATAGCGCTTGACTTTTTCCATATTTGTTTATATTTCAGTCTTATTCCAAATGGATTAAATTCATTAATTTCATCAACATTCTACACACAATCCCCCATAATGACAACGTGAAAAAAAGAGTTTTTTAAATTGTTGCAAATTTATTAAAAATAAAACATTGAAAAATCACATGTACATAAGTCTTCACAGCCTTTGCTCAATACTTTGTTGATGCTCCTTTGGCAGCGATTACAGCCTCAAGTCTTTTTGAATATGATGCCACAAGCTTGGCACACCTGTCTTTGGGAATTTTTGCCTGTTCCTCTTTGCAGTACCTCTCAAACTCTATCAGGTTGGATGGGAAGCGATGATGTACAGCCATTTTCAGATCTCTCCAGAGATGTTCAATAGGATTTAGGTCTGGGCTCTGGCTGGGCCACTCAAGAACATTCACAGAGTTGTTGTGAAGCCACTTCATTGATATTTAGCGGTGTGCTTTGGTGTATGCTTTTTAAATCATGTCAAATCAACTAAATTGTGCCACAGGTGAACTCCAATTAAGCTGAAACATCTCAAGAATGATCAGTGGAAACAGAATGTACCTTTAGAGCTTCACGCCAAAGGCTGTGAATACTTCTGTATGTGATTTTTCAGGTTTTCTATTTTTAAGAAATTTGCAACAATTTCTGAAACTCCTTTTTTCACATTGTCATTATAGGGGATTGTGTGTAGAATGTTTAGGAAATAAAGGAATTTAATCCATTTTGGAATAAGGCTGTAACATAAAAAAAGTGGAAAAATGGAAGAGCTATCAATACTTTCCGGATGCACTGTATATTTAAATAAACAGTTCAAGTAATGATCTCTGTTACAGGAAACCAAGACACAATAATGAGGAAGAACTGCAGTGTTGTAGAGCAGTCATGATGACAATGTGATTTTTTTTTTTTTTGCGTGGAAGTTTACTTGCAAGAACATAACATACAAGAACCCCACCCTCCCAAACCATTCATCAATGTGAAGTGGAGAAACGCTACAGCTTCACTACAGTTTCCACATTTCTCCACCATCTCCAGTCAAACAAGACGTTCAGCAGTAAACAATGTGGTACAACGAACAAGATGATCAGTGAGCAGAAGTCAAACGGTGGCCCTAAAAATTACATTTCCGTCATAAAAAATATATTAATCTTTCTCCTTTAGCGCCTTTTGATATAAATATAGATATTTAAATGTAATGAACATGCGGTTCGAAAATGGGAGAGCCGTAACTAAGAGCAAGATACAATAGGAACTAGAACACATTGACGGTTTCTACTTACCGATCCGATACATAAAAGGTTATTAAAAAGTATAACGCACAGAAATCAGACACCATCCCGACAATTATTTGGCAAAAAGGAGATGAAAAAGATCAGAGAGGAAGCTTTAAAGAAACAGTTAGACAAAAATATAAATTCTGTCTTCATTTATGAGTGTTCTGATGCCGCTCAGTTACATTTAAAGACATAGTTCACCCGAAAACGACAATTTGTCATCATTTACTCACCTTTTAGGAGTGCTGAATAACACTTATTTTGAATAAAGCTGAACACCTGTAAGCATTGACTTCCATAATATTTGTTTTCCTACAATGGATGTGAATGGTTACCGGTTTTCAGGATTCTTTAAAATATCGTTTTTTAACATATTAAGAATAGAGTAAATTGTCATTTAGCGCAAACTATCCCTTTCAGTGAGAGATTGGATACTGAAAGGAGCAGCTTGGACATTCTGCAAAACATAATTTTTTTGTTCCACAGAAAGAAAAAAAATTGTCATATCTGCAATGACTTTATGAAAAAAAATGATGGTAGAATTTACAACTTTTGGGCTGAACTATCTGACTGATCTGATGCCGCTCTTTACTTTGAAGAAAGCAGAACTCCTGTAACCATCGACTTCTATAATATTTGTTTTCCCAATGAATGTGAATGGTTACCGGTTTGCAGCATTCTTCACAATATCAGTTTTTAACAGATTAAGAATAATGTACAATCACAGAGTTAATTGTAATTGGTGCATGAATTATCCCTATAGGTGAAAGTGATAGGATGCTGAAACGAGCAGCTTTGGCATTCTGCAAAACATCTTTTGCAAAAAAAAATCATGTTTGGAATGACATGAAAAATTTTTTTTGGGACTGAACTATCCCTTTAAAAGATATTTTAAAAAGCTGAACACCTGTAACAATCGACTTCCATACTATTTGTTTTCTTACCATGGATGTGAATGGTTACAGGTTTTCAGCATTCTTCAAAATATGTTTTCAACAGATTAAGAAAGGTTCAAAAACACAAAATAATTAGTGAGTAAATTGTAATTTTTGTACGAACTATCCCTTTAAGTAAAAGTGATAGAATGCTGAAACAAGCAGCTTGGACATTCTGCAAAATATCTTCTTTTGTGTTCCACAAAAAAGTCATATTTGGAATAAAATTGTGAAAAAAAAAAATGACAGCAGAATACATTTTTTGGGGCTGAACGATCCCTTTAAGAGGCACTTTTACAAGTGTTCTGGTGCCACTCGGTTACATTAAAGACAGTTCACCCAAAAATGAAAATTTCGTCAATTTATTCTCACTTGTCAGTTTCTTCGAACACTTTTTTTTTATTAAAGCTAAACTCCTGTAACCACTGACGTCCATAATATTTGTTTTTCTACAATGGAGGTCGATGGTTACCGGTTTTCAGCATTCCTCAAAATAACTGCTTTCATGAGAATAAGAAAAATTTACAATCACAGAGTAAATTGTAATTTTGAAAATGATTGGATGCTGAAACGAGCAGCTTGGACATTCTGCAAAACATCTTGTTTTCCACCAAAAAAAAGTCATATTTAGAATAACATTGTGAAAAAAATGTCAGAATTTACTTTTTGGGACAAAACTATCCCTTTAAAAGATACTTTGAAAAAAGCTGTAACCATTGACTTCCATAATATTTGTTTTTCTACAATGGAAGTCAATGGTTACAGGTTTTCAGCATTCTTCAAAATAACTGTTTTCAACAGATTAAGAAAGGTTCATGAACACAGAGCAATTAGTGAGTAAATTGGATATTTTGTGTGAACTATCCCTTTAAGTGATAGAATGCTGAAACGAAAAGCTTGGACATTCTGCAAAACATCTTTTTTTTTTGTTCCACAGAAAAAAGTAGTAGTCATATTTGGAATGACATTATAATTAAAATGATGGCAGAATTTAAATTTTTTGGGGCTGAAATTTCCATTTAAAAGGCATTTTTATGAGTGTTCTGATGCTGCTCGGTTACATTTAAAGATATAGTTCATCCAAATATGAAAATTCTGTCATCATTTACTCAGCCTTTACTTGTCTTGAGTTCTTCTGAACACAAAAGAAGATATTTCGAAGAAAGCTGAATACCTGTAAACACTGACTTCCTTAATGTTTGTTTTCCTACAATGGAAGTCAATGGTTACAGGTTATTAGCATTATCCAAAACATCTTCCTTCGTAATCGACGAATTGAAAAAAGATTTATAATCACTGAGTAAAGAGGTAGTAGATTGTATTTCTTTTTTTCTCTTTAAGTGAAAGTGAGTGGATGCTAAAAGGAGCAGCTTGGGCATTCTGCAAAACATCTTTTTTTTAGTTCCACAGGAAAAAAGTTATATTTGAAATCACATTATGACAAAAATGATGGTAGAATTTAAGTTTTTGGGCCGAACTATTTCTTTAAAAGGCACTTTTTTAACCTCAAGATCTTGCATTCTCCAGTTAAAAGAAACTCAATACATTCTTCTATTCTTCCAGCTTCGTAGGCATCACTCCGGCACCGCAGCAGTGGCGATCTCCACTTTTCCATGCATGTTCCGATCAATCCTGAGTAATATAAAAAAAAAATAACAACAACAGTATAAGTCATAAGAATCAACACCATTTGATTCAGCTCTTTATGATAACTGAACACAGAGGCAGTCTCATGACTTTACACTCAAAGGTTTAGTGATCAAAGTTTTGATTGAGGTTACAAATAGCACGAAAAGCAAAACGAGTACTCAAATGGATTAAATGTGGAACTTCAGTCAGTTGATTCTGCATTGTTTATTGTAAACGCTGGATAAAATACAGCTCCTGAAGAAAATCTCTGGAGAGATTCTGCACGATTGTAACTTTTAGAATAGTTTAAGATATCACTATATGGTTCCTACTAACCTTAATAGTTTGTTGTTTTATTTATTTAGCATAATATGTGAAAAAAACACCTACTGATTATGTATACTGACGTCAAACTATTAACCCTTGCACTGAACTTATTTATTTAATTTTGAATATAGTTCCCAAGTGATTATTAATGATTAGTTTTATTAATCATTGGTGTTTGTTATGAATTGGTGTTATTTGTGCTCTGTTGTGTTTTTTCTTTTCTCTCTCGCTCTGTTCTCCAGTATCTGCTTACAATATTCTCAGGTTCTGTTCTTTGGTCCTTCCCGGTTGCGCCACTCTTATGTCACATCCAATAAGCAAAGACCACCCGTCATAAAAGCATGCGCCAGACCACTCACCGGCCCTTCCTTTTCCCTTTATTCTCTTATCACTCTGGTTACTGTTGTTGCGTTGGGTTAAAGAATACACTATCTGACTGTGTTTTGTTGTTGCTAGTTTCTGTGTGCACGTTATCTGTCCGTAATTTATCTCATTCCATTTCTCATATACGTTGTTTACGAGGCTTGGACGAAGCGGACAGGTAAGAAGGTCACGTGACATACAGTTTGCAACACGTAGGACTACTCTTGTGTTAGTACATTAGGTTAGGGGCGAGCGCCACCCCTTGTACTTTTTTTTGCATAGACAGAGTAGGTAGTTAGGACTCGGAAGACTCTTTGTGTATTAATTATTTTGATTTCATATATTTAGTTAGTTAGATGCTTCTGGGGAGTTCATATAGTTTGGGTTTTGTTCTTTTCCTTTCTTTAGCGCCGCCCACGTCCCTTCTGCCAGCTCTCTTGTTTTCCCTCGTCTTTATTTGTCTCAGTATTGTACATATTGTAAATATATATTTTTGCCTTACATTCTTTATTAATTCAGTCTTTTTGTTTACTTTTGGGTATTGTAAATAGTCACAAATGTTGTATCTACTTTGGTTGTCTTTTGCACTTCATTCACTATTAATATAAATTTATTTTAATTGTCATTAAATGTCAAACTCCACGTTCCCCTAGACAAACATCAGGGGTTTGTAACAGTGTTATATTTTTAGTTTCACATAATTGTTTTCTCCTCCTCGTTTGTTTGTTTGGTCGGAACAAACATATTTTAGACTGAATATTATTAGTCCCCTTAAGATTGTTCTTTTCAAATTGGCCAAAGAACAAATAAAACCTGTAACCACTGACTTCCATAATATTCATTTTCCTACAGTGGAAGTCAATAGTTACAGGTTTTCAGCATTCTTCAAAATATCTTCCTACACGTTCTATAGATTAAAAAAGGGTCAGTAAATAGTGAGCAAAACATCATTTTTGGGTGAACTAACCCTTTAAGTGAAAGTGGGTGGATGCTAAAATGAGCAGCTTGGACATTCTGCAAAACATCTTCTAAACCACTGTTGTAAAATGACTTGCCCAATTAACCTAGTTAAATCTTTAAATTTCACTAGCACATTATTATGTGGAAAACACCTACTGATTATGAATACTGACATCAAACTATTAGCCCTTGCACTGAATTTATTTAATTTTGAATATAGTTCCCAAGTGATTATTTTTATCTTTATTAATTATTAGTGATTATATTTTTTGTTTCACATAATTTTTTCCCCCTGTTTGCTTATTTGGTCTGAATACAAAATATTTTAAACTCAAAATTATTTGCCGCCTTAAGATTTTTCTTTTCTTTTGAATTGACCCAAGAACAAACAAAACCTGTAACCACTGACTTCCACAATATTCATTTTCCTACAATAGAAGTCAATGGTTACAGGCTTTCAGCATTCTTCAAAATATCTTCCTACACATTCGACAGATTAATAAAGTGTTATAATCACGGAGTAAATAGTAAGCAAATTGTCATGTTTGGATGAACTATTTAATGAAAGAGAGTGGATGCTGAAACGAGCAGCTTGGACATTCCGCAAAACATCTTCTTAACCACTGTTGTCCAATGACTTGCCTAATTAACCTATAGTTAAATCTTTAAATTCCCCTAGCACATTATTATGTGGAAAACATCTACTGATTATGAATACTGACATCAAACTATTAGCCCTTGCACTGAATGTATTCACTGGGTTTAAAATTACGGGAGTTTTCCAAGATAAATAACAAAACGGGAGGATGGCAGGAGACAGGTCTGAAATACGGGAGACTCCCGGGAAAAACAGCAGTGTTGGCAGGTATGCTCACACATACACTATGCACTCTGCTTCAATAGGGTGAAATGCCCACCACGGCTTATCAATATTGTCTCGCGCTGAACGCTGTCGACCGATCGCAACAGGCTGTCACCGTTCCTATCAGCGCAGATTAGCATTGCGCTAAGGAGGGGTTCGTGAACAAATGAATCACTGAACGATCATATGGGAGTCGCTGGGATAATTAGGTAAAAATAAATGCATATTATAAGACAATGAAAGTGTTTTTGACCTTGCATGCAGATCAGCCTGTTGTTTGAAACCCCTAAAACCCCAAATTATGACCCTTTTAATGTATAATAGGATTTTATTTAAGGAGTTTTCTATATTTGAAACGCTAAGGAAAGCACTTTTGTATTGTTTGACATGTAAATATATAGAGGTTTGAAATAAACATGCAGTGAAAATGTGCACCAGCCAGACATGCATTTGAGAACAAACAAACAAACAAACACATAAATAACGTACACCACCCGTGACTTCACTACTCAAATCCTTCACCATGATTTACTGGCCTGGTCATACATACCATACTAACACTGGCAGAACTAAGAAGACAAACGTCAGAATCGAAATCTGAGGGACGTTCATCCAACACAAGCAAATTAGTGCACTTGACTCAAAAAAAAAAAGAGATATTAATAACATCTTTTGCATGATTCACTAATTTTCAACTCAAAAAATATACAGGAAATAATTATATTTACTGAACTGGAGGGTTTATCTGGATTCCTAAGTCATATTTTATTTCCAGAAACTTTTTTTACATACACAAGCAGGGACAGTGTCCTTAATGATTCAAATAAATATGGGTGAAACGTTTCACTGTCATTAAACGTACCTGTATTGATTATATGATAAGAATAAGCGCTTATTGAACTCTTATTCAAACACAAATACATAGTGCTCATACTTAATCTGATCATATTATATATTTTAAAGAATAATGGCCAAGTATAAAGAGTAAAAAGTATGATTAGTATTTTGTTATAAGTTTGTTTACTTCAATAACACGTAGCCTTTAAAATGTGATATAAAGTGGATAACTTTTTCATTGTGAAAACTAATCACACATTAAAAATTCTCAACAAAACACATAACTGACCAACGCTGTCTTTAAAAGGGTCCCAAATTATGCGTCATTTCATAAATAAAGCAAAAGATTTTTATTACAAACGATGTTATATGCATGATGAATTAACTCAATGTTTTAGTTACATTGACAATATATGCATTTATAATTCCATTTAAATCAAACCTTGCATCACTTAATTATGCAAATGTCTTTGGTTTTATTTATGGTAAAAAAAGAGATCTGTAAAGTCTATTTTATATATTTATTTATATATTAATAATCAAACCTTGATGCACACTTTTTTATCCAAAGATTTGTTTTTAGCTACAGTAAAAAAATCATCTGTAAAGTCTATCAAAATGGAATTGCAAAATATATTTGTTGTTTAATACTTATTAATAATGAATTAATCATTTATATATTAATAAATAAATAATAATCAAACATTTACAAACTTTTTTTTACCCAAAAATCTGTTTTTAGTTCCTGTTAAAAATAATCTGTGATGTCTATCAAAATATTCTATATAAATATATATTTGTACAAATATTTATTGATAATCAATTAATAATTAATATTTTCAATAATCAAACCTTGATGTACAATTTTTTACTTTGTTTTTAGCTACAGTAAAAAGAAAGATCTGTGAAGTCTATCAAAAGAGAATTAAGAAATAGATTTGCTTTTACTAATATTTATTAATAATTAACTAATATATTAGGAAATATTTAATGATCAAACCTTGATCCATCACTTTAACCCAAAATTCTTTGTTTATAGCTACAGCAAAAATAAATTATCTGTGAAGTTTATCAAAATGAAATTAATAAATATATATTTTACTAATATTTATTAATAATCAATTAATAATTAATATATTCATAAATAATTAATGATCAAACATTGACACATGTTTTTTAGTTACGGTAAAAAATGTATCTATGAAGTTTATTAAAATGGACTTAAGAAACCGTTATTGGTTTATTAATATTTATTAACAATTAACAATTTATGTATTAATTAATAATCAAACCTTGATGTATATATAATATAATATTATATATGTATGTATTAAATATCAATTAATAATTAATCTATTAATAAATAATCAATGATCAAACCTAATAAAAATCTTTTTAACACATATTTATTAATAGTTATTAGTCTAAAACATAGGTCTCCAACTCAGTTCCTGGAGGGCCGCAGCTCTGCACAGTTTTGCTCCAACTCTGATCAAACACAGCTGATCCAAATAATCGAGATGTTCAAAAGAGGCATGAGCACCTTGATGAGGTGGATCAGCTGTGTTTGATCAGAGTTGGAGATCTATGGTCTAAAATAAATCACTTGCAATGGATGCTTTTTTGATTTTATAAAGTTTAACACTGCACAGCAAACTGAAACAAGTCAGCAGCAAATTTGCGCAGTAAGACAAACTGTGTAGAAGTAAAAAGTACAGATTTACAACAAACGGTTACAGTTAGATGACACACAGGAGCGTTTCAGCATTGTGACGACAAATCAAGGAAGAACAGAGGCTCAAAAAAAAACACTTCTGGTAGAAGGTGGACATTCAATAAAGCCAAAAGATTAATGGTTAGTTTCGTGCAAATCAGAAATCAAAAGGTCTACAGAGATCCAGCAGGAGATCTCTGGAATAAAAATGCATATACCTTTTATGTTTTTTCCTATTTTTTTCTTCGTCAAACCTTAGAGGAAAGGCAGGGAGAAGGGGTTAGAGCTTGGAGAGTTTCTGAAGATTCACAGCCAACAGCAGAAATAAAAAAATAAAATAAAAGCTGCTGGTGGAGAACAGCAGTGTGGAGACTTCAGTATCAAACCGTTCTGCAACTGAACACTTCCTGTCAGACCAAAAAAAAAAAGAGAGGAAAGGAAGTGGAGGTCTAATAGGAAAAACAACTCACTGTTTAATGCAGTCTGGGATGGATACATACTCCATCGGGACCAGCTCGGCCAGGTCTGTCAGACTGTACACAAACTTGATTTTCTGGCTGAATTTGGAGCTGTAAATTGGATTAGCATATTCATAAGGTCACTGCAGGAAACGGGGTCTTATAAAACCATTCCTGAACACAACTTGACAAGGACTGACCTTATAAAAGGTTTTGTGAGGGCCAGCAGGGTGCGGATAAACCAGGACGGGTGAACGATTATCAGAGACTTCAGATTCTTCCTTAACCTGTAACAAAACAATGCCTTTACGTCACTTAAACAGGATTACTGCAGGTTTCACCAAATCAAATTTAAGACAATTATGAAATAAATGTCAGACTTATGATTCACAGATTCTCAATAGGGTTGAGGTCGGGACTCTGTGACAGCCAATCCATGTGTAAAAATGAAGTCTCGTGCTCCCTGTACCACTCTCACAATTCTAACCTGGCATTGCCATCTAGGAATCAATCTGGCTTGTTGCTAAAAGGGACATAGCTGCGGCCGGAAGTTAATGAGATATATTATCAAGCAGCTAATTTTAATTAACATTGACAAAGGGCAGAGGGTTGCTGAAGAACTACTGAGAGATTTCAGCTGCTGTCTGGCCTTTCATTGCTTTTCTACACCTCTCTTTCTTTATGTGTTCAATACTTTTTCCGCTGTGTCGTTTCATTTTATTACACATAACTTCATTTGTAAACTAATTAGATTTGTTTTCTCTTCATATATAGATTTCTTTGGTTGTTAACAACATCTTTAGAAATGTTTTCTGAGAAAAATGGTCACGTTCAACTAATTTTCCCTGTTATACAGTAAAAAAATGTCACATTCGTTAAAAGTTGAGATAGATTAATGGTGATCGGATAGGTGATTTCTGATTTTTGGCCTGAGCTTTACATGGATAAAGGAAAATTAAGACCTGTTAAAAAGGATCAAGACCTACACAATATTTCAGTAAATGTAAGACTTTAAGGACAAAATTGTATTACTTTTTTATTTCAGAAACCGCAAACACCCTGTACAACATTACACTTATTTCCCAGGCCATCCAGAAGAATTTCTACCTTCTCTTTAAAGGGTTAGCCAAAACATTGCTATCTGTTATTAAAGGGATAGTTCACACACAAATGAAAAGTTTCCTGTTAATTCACTAGCCCAGAGGTCATCCAAGCCGTAGGTGATTTTATTTTCTTCAGTAGAACATTAAAGAAGATTTTGAGCTAAATACATGGTCCTTGGTGATTTTATATATCAGCAGTGAATGCTGACAAGTTTTTTTTATTAAAATTAAACATTTACAAATGAGTCCAAATCAAAAGTCATGCCTCCTGATGACACGCTGAGGTCTTGTGAAGTGAAACGATCGGTCCGTGTAAGAAACTGAACATCATTTACAATATTATTAGCTTTAATCCACAGCCTGGCCTGAAAGGTGGGCTTCAGAGAGTCTGGATTCTTGAACCAAATGCTTCAGTCACTGAGAAGAGGGCTCATGCTGCTTGGATGCTGAACACCCGCCGGTGATCTACTCACACCTGCAGCTCCTCCAGCCTCCGGCGCCTAGACTGAAGCTCTGCACAAGAAGTTTGGCCAGAGGAGAAATGGTCGTGCTCAACTGAGCCTGGTTTCTCTCAAAGTTTTTTTCCTTCACTTTCGTCAATTAGTGAAGTTTGTTCCTCACCGCTGTTGCCACTGGCTTCTTGGTTTTGGGATTTGTAGAGCTGCGCATCGATGGATTTACTCTTCAGTGTTTGGACTTTCAGCAGTGAAAATTAAACCACACTGAACTGAACTAAACTCAACCTGGACTGACGCGGTTTCAATTTACTAGAACTTGTATGTTACGCTGTTTTGACCCAATCTACATTGTAACAGCGCTATAGAAATAAAGATGAATTAAATTGGATCCTATGATTAAATTTTTCATCATGAATGAATGTAAACCTACAGCAGAAGATCTCCAAAACACACTGAGGGCCATAAATCAGCTTCAGGAAGTTCTGGTGATTATATTTTCTTACCTTCGATCTATTTGCTGATAGCACTTCCGGAGCCAGCCAACACTGGGCATCTTTCGGCGCGAGGTGGCTCCGTTCAGGTATACAATCATATAGTTCTCCGCTACGAGCAGCTCTAGAGTTCCTATAACATACCTGAATGACACACACAACATCGAGGTTTCAGGTAAGGACTTCTAACCAACCGTATGTATGACGGATATATTTTGTTGGACCATCTATAGTTTTGATTTTAGCATGCACTCGCTGTGGCATTGTTTCAATATCCTTATGCAATGTCAAAACATTTATTCCCATCTAGAGTATTAATTTTTCGCCACGGTTGAACTGCTGTGCAAAGTCTTCGCGAGGCATCCGACAGATTTTCAATAAGGTTGAGGTCTGCACTCTGTGAGAGCCAATCCATGTGTAAAAATGACTATGTTTACATGGACATCAGTATTCTTATTATTTGACTTAATCTGAATAAGACAATTGCTGAATCTCATTTCAGAGGCTGCATCCTCCAAAAGACGCAGACTTCAAACGTGAGTCCTTCGAAGACTTCACAGGCTGAACAGAGCGTTCTGAAATGAGACAATCCAGCCTAAAGGACGGATCTCGTCACCAAGCAATCGTAACAGCTGCTGTTAAGAAGCGCTGATAACATTTGTATTTACTTTTTTCAAAGTGATTTTAAAACTTATTTTACACAAAAATGTAAACTGTCTATAAAATCACTCTTTAGTAAGACATGTCATACTATTTTAGTTTTTTAACATGCAAGTAATACTATGATTCTAAATAATACTATTTTGATTGAAAGTAACATCGGCGATCACCTACAGCCAATGAAAAAGCAGCATCTACTAGTGTGGGTATCTGCAGGCCGGCGAGAGGTTTGGGGAGAAGTTAAAAGAAGTCCAAAAATTTGGACCCAAGAAATGGAGGAAAAACTAGTGGAAATTTGGCGGGAGCACCTGTGTCTGTTTGACATGTCATTTAAGTAAAACCACAACCGGGTCGAAAACAGAAAAAAAAAGTTGAGGAGAAATTGCTAATTCCCTTCAAAGCCCAGGTGAGCAAAATAAATACATGTTCTATCCCAATAAAGGTTTCTTTCTCATTATGTAGATAATAACAAAACATATACTACATGACCTCACGTTGTTTCCATGTCACTTCTTGTGTGTTTTTGGTTGTGAGACGTAGTTTGGACAAAGATTTTCTGCGATTCTTCTTATTTTAAAGTCATGCAGTGTCAAACCCTCTGTCGCCGATCCATCTTGCAATGTAAACAAAGCATCGATGAAACGCTACCCCAAATAGACATGCAGTGTGAAAACATCTGGGACAAGACTACTTTGAAAATCATGCAGTCTGAACTTGCCATTATGCGTGCCAGAAAAGCAAGTGAGCAAATGCACAAATTCACAGTTTGACCAATTCATATGTGATTAACAGCGGCTCACTTCAACGATCTGAAGTAAAAGTTGTTAAATTTGATCTTAATTCGAGATTCGTGTGGAAATCACCTGTAAATTCTCACAAGACCACTGTAAACATGACCGCATGTGAAAGTGTGTGTTTTCTTTTTCATTTCCAAAAAAAAGAGAGCATCAAATGCTTGCAAAAATGAAAATGTATATATTTCATTGACCTAATCCTAACATTTGAGATGAGACTCTGTGATATCATCATATGATCAGTTTAAAAGGTTTTTGGCCAGAAATCACATGTAGATCTTACTTGAATAGATTATCCATGATGTATCTGTAATTTGGTTGATTGCTCTCAGGCATAAAGCAAACAGCGAAGACGATGATGGCGTTCAGTCCATCGCCGTAGTATCCTGTCAAAAGAGAAAGCGTGTGTGAAAGTGGCCACCAGCAAGTGTCTGAATGCAATTAAACAAGTGGACTGATCCGACAACCTGGAGTCTGTGTAATTGTTCATTGCAAAGCGGCATGTAAAACAGGCCTTCAGAATGAAAGCAACAGCTGTTAGATTGCAAACAGGAGGGAGGGGTGTAGAAAAAAAAAGAGAAAAAACAGATGGTGATGCACCCAGGATCTGAGAGATGATCTGGAAATGCTCTGTCATGTTAAGGCACCAATAAAATCACACTTAAAGGGATAATTCATCCAAAAACACTACATTTACTTATTATTTACTTACCCTCAGGTGGTTGATCAATGGTTACCAGTTTCCAGCACTTTCCAAAATATCTTCTTTTGTGTCAAACATAATAAAGACTAGGGCTGTGTATTGGCAAGGGCCTCACGATATGATACATATCACGATACATGGGTCACGATATATCGCGATGCAATAAATATTGTGATATATTGCAATAGTTTGTATTAGTATGTGTGTCACATTATATTGACAACTAGATAAAGTCGGCAGACAAATTAAAATTCCAACTCCAATTTATTTTCCATCCATTCCAATTCATTAGAACTGCACAGTGTGATTGAACAGAGAGCTATATATATATTGCAAAGCACTCCCTGGTATAGCGTTAAAACCAAAGTGCAGCCACACGTCAGGCTCTAAAAGCTGGAGGCACCTTTATATTTTCCGCCATGCTTACTCTTGCTTCTGATACCGTACTACTTGGCATTTTGTTGATTGCGAGTTAGCGGAGGAGGAGGTCGTTTGGCACAACTTAAATGGATACTTGAGGTTGGACTATCGATACACTATCGTAAAAGAAATTATCTCGATAGTTAAATGTATCAATATTTTTGCACAGCCCCAATAAAGACACTTTGTTATGACACTTTTTGTTTTCCAGTAAGGAGTAAAAAGAATTTTAAAACCTTTACTGTTAGCTAACACCTAAGTTTAGATGAATATGCCTATATGAGCATCATGGACAGCATTGTGGCAGCAGTGGAGTCATTCAGGTTCCTGGGCACCACCATCTCTCAGGATCTGAAGTGAGACACTCACATTGACTCCATTGTCAAAAAAAGCTCAACAGAGGCTGTACTTTCTTCGTCAGCTGAGGAAGTTCAACCTCCCAAAGGAGCTGCTGAAACAGTTCTACACCTCCATCATTGAATCAGTCATCTGCACTTCAATAACTGTCTGGTTTAGCTCAGCTACCAAATCCGACCTCCGAAGACTACGTCGAATAGTTCTGACTGCTGAGCGAATCATTGGTACAACCCTCCCTACTCCCCAAGAACTGTACTTATCCAGAGCGAGCAGAAGGGCTGCTAAAATCACTCTGGACCTCTCACACCCAGCACACTGCCTTTTTGAACTTTTACCTTCTGATCGACGCTACAGAGCACTGCGCACCAAAACAGCCTGACACAGAAACAGTTTCTTCCCTCAGGCAATCCATCTCACGAACACTTGATGATGATAATAATTGTGGAACCAACATCACTACTTGCTATACACTTTTTTATACACACATACACTTATTTAACAACACACTTTACATGCCAATTTGCACACAACACCTGCACATATTATGTTGTATATAGTAATACACCTGTACATACACTTGTCAATTTGTATATTGCATTCACTACTTTTTAAAATATATTTATTATCTGTTTTTTAGTCCTCTGTAATTCTGTTGCACTGTAGAAGCTCTGTCACCAAAACAAATTCCTCGTGTGTGTGAACATACCTGGCAATAAAGCTCTTTCTGATTCTGATGTGTTAATGTGCTTCATTCATTCGTTTTCACTTGAGCCTGAATTCAAGGAGCTAAACAGTAGGAAATGAACCTGAGAAGATTTAAGTGTTAAAGAGGCCGGAGCATAAGAGTGTTTGGACTCTCAGTAGTGATTATTAAACCACACTGAACTGAGCTAAACTAAACTGAACTTAAACACTGAAAACTGAACTGACACCGTTTCAATTCACTATAAACTTCCATGTGAAGCTGCTTTGACACAATCTACATTGTATAAGCGCTATACAAATAAAGATGAATTGAATTGAATAAGGCCTAATCCCAATTCTACCCCTTAGCCCTGACCCTTACCCCTACTGCTTGTTTTGCACTTTCCCATGAAGAAGTAGGGGTGTCCCAATTCTATTTAGCTTAAAGGCGTAGGGTTAAGGGGAAGGGGTAGATAGCCCTTCGAACAAAGATTTTTCAGGACCACAATCAAAACCAAGAGGTAAGAAAATTTCCCAGAATACACCAGCCACAACGGCAGGATAGCTGCACCCCGAAGTAAGGAGATCCACAAAATAGCATTTTTTTTGTCATTATTATGAATTTTTACAACAAACAAGCACATGTTTTAATATATTCATAACCGCGTTAGTGTTTTACCATCATGCTTTTATAAAATAAAAAAAATAAAAAAACAACGCTAAAATAACAAACGATAAATTTTGCTATCTATAATCCCTAATAATAACTCCTGTACAGCAGTCCTACAACATTCTGACACTCGAACACCCTGTCAGAATAGTCTAGTGGCTGAGAATGAGCTTTTTACAGTGTCTGCTATAATGTTAATGTTGTTTTGGTGTGTTTACATAGATGTATATGGCCACGGTGTAAATGCACAGTATAGTTACGATCTTATTGCCACATTAGATCGTTATGATACCATAATATATGCCTTCAGTGATTTCCTGACGTTAAATACCACAAAATAAAGCAACTGGAATAACTACAGCAGTCGCGATCGTCTAATCTCATATGAAGCAAGAGATTGCGATGACATGTGCAGGTGCTGTAGTGCTGTCCTTCCCCTTCACACTCAGTTTTAAGGGTCAAGGGGAAGGGGTACAAAAATAGAATTGGGATTGGACCTAAGTCACATCTACCCAAGATGTAATCATTCAGGACTAATCGGGGGTCAATGCTGTTGATCAGTTTTACTCTTTAAATGTTTTAATATTTTAATTTGATTAAGTTTCTGTAAATATATATTTTTCACATATTAAATTTTCTGGACCATTTTAATTGTTAAAATACATTTAAGTATTAGAAATAGCTACTTCAACTGATAGAAATTATTAAGTTTATTAAATTTAACAACAATTAAGTTTTTGATGTAACATTCAGTGTTGAACTTTCCTCTCGAATCACATTAGATGCCTACTAAAACGAAATTATCAAAGAATAAAAAATGTAGTCTTTAAATCAGTTATTATTACTAATATTATTATTATTTGAGAAGCACATTCAGTTGTACAATAGTGATACATTTGTTGCACAATTAATTTTCCTCTGTGTACATACATGATATAGAAATTTAGGGATGTGCAGATCCGATCAAATGATCAGAAATTGAGCCCAATTACGCAGTTTCAGACTTGACTGGAATCGGACGTTACCTCCCGATCAGAACTAATATATATATAGTTGCAATCAGAATTATTGAACCCCCTTTGATTTTTATTTTTTTTTATATTTCCCAAATGATGTTTAACAGAACAAGGAAATTTTCACAGTATGTCTGATAATATTTTTTTTCTTCTGGAGAAAGTCTTATTTTTTTATTTTGGCTAGAATAAAAGCGTTTTTTAATTTTTAAAACCCATATTAAGGTCAAAATTATTAAGCTATTAAATTTTCCATAGTCTACAGAACAAACCATCATTATAAAATAACTTCCCTAATTACCCTGACCTGCCTAGTTAACCTAGTTAAGCCTTTAAATGTCACTTTAAGCTGTATAGAAGTGTCTTGAAAAATATCTAGTCAAATATTATTTACTGTCATCATGGCAAAGATAAAATAAATCAGTTATTAGAGATGAGTTATTAAAACTATTATGTTTAGAAATGTGTTGAAAGAATCTTCTCTCCAGTAAACAGAAATTGGGGGAAAAAATAAACAGGGGGGCTAATAAATCAGGGGGTTGAATAATTCTGATTGCAACTGTATATATTCTTATTATTTTTAACACATCTATAGTTATGCGGTGATGCACAGTTAGACCTCTATCTTGACTTTACACAGAAACAGCGATCTGTGGCATGACATCACTTTGTTGTAGAGGCGCTATTAGTTAAATGCTGGCAAAGTTGAACACGTAAGCAGCTTAAATCGGAAAGCGCGAGTATGTCTGCGTTCTGGAGGTATTATAAAGTTAATGACGACAACATTGCCATTGCAAACTGTGAGATATGTAAACTTGGGATTGCCTGTCCGGTATTTTAAGTTGAGGTGCTGTTTGTTTTTATGTTACATTTTTTATATTTATTGTTGCACTAAAGACCAAAAGTGAAGAGTTTATGTTATTTATTACTTGACTGTTCAAACTACCTCACAGAAGTGTTCTGTTTGTTAACAGAGTTGTTCAATGTTCAAATAAGGATGAATTAAATAAAAACTAAGGAACATCCTGGATCTGTTTCTTCGCTCTTCTTTATTCTTTTTTTTATGTATTATAGAAGTATCGAATCGGGTTTTAGTATAGGTAGATACTCAAAATCAAATGACTCGGTCTCAAGGGCAAAACAAATAACCTGATCAGGACATCCCTAATAGTAATTGTTGCTTTCAAATGAGAAAATGCTTGTGGAGCAGCTCTGAATCATCAAGAAATGATAGGGGATGTGGGGTATTTTCAGCTGAAACTTCACAAAGTCCCCTTTTAAGCTCTAAAAACATTGTTTCTGCTAATAAGACTATAGCTAACAGGACAGGTCCTCTCCAAATGTTTTCAGTTTAACTCTTTGACAATTACAAATATTGTTTATTAGAAATCAAATTCCTAAAATGTGCAAACAGAATCGTCCTCGTGCAGTTGTGTACTTAAATGCGTCTCACTGACCTCCATGACTGATGACCTTCTTGTAGGGCTCGATGGCCTTCATGTCAACCCTGTGCTCCTGATCTCCGATGCGGAAGACTCTCCAGCGCCGGCCCTCCTCGCGCTCCTCTGAACTGCTGTACTCGTGCACAGACTCCACACCTTTACAAAGCAGATCTGCACTTTTGGGCTTTGGAAGATCATCTGACAACAGAAATACAAGCGTTTTGTTTAAAGGGTACGCGCGCCGTTTGTCTTTTCATTTCAGTGGCTGTATATGTATTTACATGTGATCAGGAAGAATGCTTTATTGATTCACGGTACAAAAACACTTGTAAAAAAGCATGTACTTGTGTTTTCATCTTAGGGGTGTGCGATATTTATGGTCTATGATAATGTCATTTACCATAGTGCAAGAAGATATTATATAGGTCACTCAATTTGTATAAAAACACAACCAAAAATGGTTCTTAAAGGGATAGTTGTACTCAGTTTACTAAACCTCAAGTAGTTTTAAATGTATTTGAGTTTCTATCGTCTGTTGAACTCAAAAAAGAAGATACTTTGAAGAATGTTGAAAACCGACAACCGTTTATATGTATTATATGAAGGAAATCCACTATGGTTTCCAACATTCTTTAAAATATCTTCTTTTGTGTTAAACAGAAGAAAGAAGCTCAAACATGTTTAGATCAAGGATGGGTAAATGATGACAGTATTTATATTTTGGACCAAAAAACATTGACAGTGTGATTAAGAATACTAGAATACACATAGTTTTAAATCAAATTATGAAAGCAAAACATATCATTATACATATTTGTGCTTTAATATTTATAAAATATGATATATAATTATAATTATCAATGCACAAGCATGACCACAAATGTGAACTTTTAGATAACAGCTCAGCAAACAAGCAATTAATATTCAGTAAGTTTCATTTTACACATTAAATGTTCTTCGTATTATCAAATATAATAGCTCTAAACAACAACATTTGTGCATTTCAGAGCAACACCGTGCTGTTTAATTCCAGAATGAATCTGTTTTTGGACAAACGGAGTGAGTGAAAGTCATTTAACTTTAAAATGAATCAGCGGAATGATTCGTTCAAATGAGCCAATGATTTAAATGATTGAATCAGTGAATGACTCATTAATAAAAGGACTGGTAATCCCCTACTGGTGGTTTTAATGTCATGTTCACTTATCCATGACACATCTAAACCAACAAAGACCAGTACAAACACACTCTAAAAATGTAATTCTTGTTATTAAAATATAAATAAAACAATAAGATATCAATAGATATAAATATCGCATTCCCCTACTGGAAACCTTCCAGGATCACAAAAAGAGGAACAAAGGAACCACTCCATGGAAAAATAAATGAGGTTTTATACATATACTCGTCTCTAAGACACAGAGTTTTGCCCAGAAATTTCAGAAAGCATCATATAAACCATCCTTCAGAGATGGATGAACCACCCAAAGAGACTTTTAATAGAGTATTTTCAAAGTAACAATTCTTTTGACATGAATAGTTATTTTTGATGTGTTAAGCTGAACCAAATGAAAAGTGTTGGATTATTATTTTAACTATATTGTTATATTTACAAATAACACATTTAAAAAGTATTAAATGGAACTCACAAATATACTTTCATCCATGAAAAACAAATGTCAATATAAATATTGTATATTTTATTGTTCATAAGTATATTTTCAGCATACAAAAAAATGCTTGTAAGAACTTTTGTGAGTAAAAAAATATATATATACATACATATATATATATATATATATATATATATATATATATATAAATATATATATATATATACATATATATATATACACATACATATATATACATATACATATATATATATATATGCATGCATTTACTTTATCAGATATAAATTAAAAATGATCAAATTATATATGTTTGCAGGAATCACTTTTTAAAATACCACACTAAGGGCTCTATTTTAATTATCTTACCACAAAATCAAAACCTTTGCTATTTTAAAGATGGAAAAATACAGTTTGCATGGTTGTGCTTATTCTATTAATGAGTTATGGGTGTTTTTAGCAAAAACGTGCATTAAACTAATCAGAGTTTCATCTCCCATTCCCTTTAAGAGTCTGGTCCGTCGTGCCATGACGCATTTGCTTTTTACATGTCGGACTTTGTGGAAGTGAAAAAAACTGAACGATTCACTAGCGAGAAAACAGTTAAACCATCTGCAGCGCGAGGATAAAGAATGAGCCTCCTTCATTCGGCCTCTACTTTACTCCTTTACTTTTGTGGTAAGAAAACATTGTACGCACTCCACTGAAGACATTCATTAGCCTACATATTTAATTTAGTTTGTTAAGCGCAAAGATTTGTTTCAAAACTATTTCTAAATTCAGTTCTAGTTTCCAGCAAACCAATAAATGGACAATATTAAAAAAAGTGAGGTCAAAACACTGAGTTATATCCAAACACACGTCCTGTTCTTATGTCCCATATGGTGATGTATACGTCTCCAAAACCCGATAGGTGGACAAATCTAAACTTGTTTCTATTAAAAACAAATACAAATATGCATATAACAAATAATACTCATAATAATAATAATAACATCATACAAATGCATAAAAGCTTGCTAAAAATAAGAATTTAAAATATTTTGAAATATTTTGTAATATTAAATATTTTATTACATAATTAAAATATATTTAGACAATTTGGAATAGCAGTAAAGCTTAAATATATATTTTTAAGCATTTGACTCAACATTCCTGACAATATTGTGTCATATAAACTGCTGTTACACCTAATGTAATGTTTTGTAAATCATGGTAAAAATGTAAAGACGAACAGAAGAAGAAAAAAAAAACACCACACTTATTCTTTAGATGCTCAAATACCCATTTTTGTCTTTGACCCACTTCTTTTTTAACATGCGATTAAACAAAATGATCAAGACACCAAAATGAAGCTGATTAACAGAATCAGATCTGATGAGATTGGAGGGAAAAAAAAACATGCACAAATCAAAATCCGACATTTTCCACCACAGAAAAAAATGGACAACATCTGATTTATATTGCCATATACCATATAAAACAAGTGACATCTAAAAAAGAAAATGAAATCAATGCTGTAGGACTTGATCGGGGAGTGAACATCCAGTCAGGCTACCTTACCACAAACACAGGCCCGCGGCCTGATGCAAACCAATGAGCAGAAACAATCCATCCAGGACAGAGAGAAGAGAGCAGCGGGACAGAAAAACAAGAACACACAACACTGTTTAACTGAGAGTTTCTGCACTCAGACGTCCATCAACTGAGCTCTGCAATGTTAGTGAATGAGAAACATGTCTACAGGATCAGAGAAAGGTCTAAACGGCTGACAAAAGACTAACCGGACAGTAACGTTTAATAGGACAAAACCGTTATGTTGGCTTGAAAAAATTTGCTCGAAGGAAGGAAGGAAGGAAGGAAGGAAGGAAGGAAAGAAAGAAAGAAAAAAAAGAAAGAAAGAAAGAAAGAAAGGAGACATGGAAAGCTAGTTTGCTAACTGAAGTGATGTTAGTGAGGTCTGTGTGGGTCCCAACGCCTCAGTATAGTGAAGAAGACCCTATACTGCTCAGTGAGCGCCGTCTTTTGGATGCGACTCTCTGTGGTCATTAAAAAAAAAAAAAAAAAAAAAAAAAAAAGAGTAGGGGTTTAACCCTGGCATTTAACCACTGGCTTCTGTCCATCATGGCCCCCATATGATAATTGGCTTCAGCATTCCGTCTTCTCTCCACCAATCAGCTGGTGTGTGGTCTGGCACAATATGACTGCCGTCGTTTCATCCAGAACCACACTGGTGGTGGATGAGGAGATCCATCAATATGCAAATCAACAGTTCCATTAACTGTTTTCTCAGAGGATGAAAAATGGACAAAACCTGACTGCAGCTCTGATACAAGTTTTATTAATGGAGAAATGTATAAAGCACTGCAGTGTAAGGGTGCACTGCGTTTGTCTGAGGTAATCTAGTCCACCAAAATGTGGATATTACATACAAAGTATAAAGCTAATAGGTCAGTTCTTGTCACATGACTCTCAGTGCGCTTGCAGCATTCTGAAAAGTTGAGATGTTTTCAACTGGGTGCGCCTGGAGTATGCTAGCGCGTTGCTCCCAATATGCACGTGCAAGCCGTGCGCCTCTATTGGAAGCACATTGCGAGCACAAAAGGCGCCAAATGTGAACCGCCCTTAAAAGGTTAACAATTTAACACATTGCAAAAAAGTTTGTAGTATGCTTTTGCATATTGTTTAAATGATTTATCATGCTGCCTAATATAATATTATTACTATTTCTAAAGCTAGCTACTACTTTTCTACGTTTTTGGGCAGATTTTTTGGTCACATCCAAAGTCTAGTCAGTTAGAAACGATACTGTTTAATGAGTCAAGTCATTTGAACATTGAAGCTCTAGTCTAGTCCTTAGAAATCTGGTGACAAAAGATGAAACAACTTTTCTCAAGCCAACATCATTAATTCGATTAGTTGCCATTAGCGATTGCGTAATGTTAAGGCATGTTTAACATGTAAAGGTTACCTACCTTCCCACTCAAACTCGTTGCTGTTGTCTGAAGGAGTATCAATATCATCCAGGTCCAGTTCTGTGCTCTCGTCCAGCTCATCCGACAGCACCGAGCCTTCGCTGTGGTCAAGATTCAGACTGATGTCCGGAGCCAAGAGTTTCCTTTTGGTTTTCTTTGCACTGTTTAGTCCGTAAGACCGGGAAGCTACAATTAAAATAAATAAATAAAAGGCCTTAGCTCTGTTTCAATCCACCTAGTTTCATGCACATTTTGGAATTTTGCCTAGTGGTTAAGTGCCTTGACATATAGCACTGAGGTGCTCATGGTGACCCAAGACTGAGTCCCGGCTCAAGGTCCTTTGCTGATATGATATTTGATATCATATGAAAAAATGTGCATAAACTACAATGAATAAACATTTATCAAATAAACTCCAGCATGAGCATCAATAAACCAATATCTGTGGCACATCAGGCAAGTCTAATGTATGGGAGTCTTTTTTATGCATCATAGAAGCAAATACAAAAAAATTACCCTTTGAGCGATGTGATAATACCTCAAAGTTTTACCATTTATAAGTCACAAGACTGGAACCTCAGGTTTAGACGGAACTCATGTCTCATCACAAAGAGGCAAACAATACTGACATTTAGCCTACAATCCTCGCACAACCTACACTTTAATCTGATATCTCTCTCTTTTGGTAGTACCCAATTTTAACGTGAGATTTTGCAAACCAGATCTAAATTTAGCAGGAACAGTCGGGTCGGGTTTAAAACGGGGCGGGCAGCAGGTGAACAAAGGCTGAATATACGGCAGGAACGGTCAGGTGCGTAATAAAACCTTGTAGGAGCAGGCGGGAGTTAGTCCCGCGCAGATCTCTAGCGTGATGTTTACACATTGTAAAACATCTGAAATGTTGGTCACTGTAAAAATTCTCAGCCAAAGTCTGTCATAACAGTGGTTTAGTAGTATTATTATATTATTATCATTATTCATTTATTAATTTTCTTTTCGCATTAGTCTTTATTAATCTGGGGTGGCCACTGCGGAATGAACCGCCAATGTAACCAGCATATGTTTTTTACACAGTGGATGCCCTTCCAGTTGCAACCCATCACTGGGAAACATCAATACACACTCATTCACACACATACACTACGGACAATTTAGCCTACCCAATTCACCTATAGCACATGTCTTTGGAATTGTGGGGGAAACCTAATAGTATTATTATCATCATTATTACCTCCAGAATCGTCTGCACTTCCAAAGAGCATCTCACACTTCCAAATGCCATCGTACATTCATTGTCCTTCATTTTCTGATGTGCAAGTAATTTTTATACAAGAAAAAAGCCCCACGGTGGCTTCTCCTACTGCACCAAATTCCATCTTTATTTTTGAAATTTGGCCCAAGTTCATGAAGTGTTGATTTTGTTCTTTTCATTGGATGGAAACGGGACATTATTCAAAAATGTTTTACGCAATTTCCAGTTTTGTGCATAAACGTAATTTCTGTTGTTTTCTGACTACTTTAACAATTGATTGTCTTGAAATAATTACTGTCTCTGCATATCGAGTATATGCATATATCATTATGGCTTACCAGGTGCTCCTTCACCAGGATAAAGCTCTTCATCAAGATGAATATCTTCCTCCTCTGGAAGTGGCCTGGCAAAACAGAACACACATACATATTGACTTGCTTATAAACTAGACTAAAGTAAAGTAAACTAAAGAAATCAAGCAGAAATTTCACTATTTTACAAATAGTCTGAAAGTGGCACATCCTATTAGCTGTAACTCTGACTGGACTTTCCTACCCAAATTTAAAAGCTTCCCATACATACACAGAAAGGTGTATAACTCCAAAACATTTTTATTTTTATTTTATGTTTGACAGGAAACCATTTGAAATGACATAAAATGGTGTTGAAAGTGCTAAAAATTAATGTATAACTTGTCTGTGTTGTAAAAAAGCTACTAAAAAGAGGCCTATTTTAGATTTTTCCCCCATTATAATTTCCAATTTGGAAGTGTATACCTCATTTTACACATTTTTCATTTTACGGAATACCTGAAAATAGTAACCAGTCAGGCAACAGCACTGTGTAAAATTATTGTGCCTGCTGCAGCCATGGTACAGCAGTAAAGTTCCATGATTATTACGCCAGAATGAGAGGTCCTTGCCATATCAGCCTAGAAAATAGCAACTTTCATTTTCTGTCAGTCTTTAATAAGTGGTGTAACTACAGATAAGTCCAGCTTTACATAAGAAAATCATCTAAACTCTGTTTTTAATTTTTTTTGTGAGATGCTAATGGTCTAATCTGATTCAATGATTGATGCTAAGCCAACCTACAAGTTCTCCCGCCAGACCCATAAATCGGCTGAATGGATTCAAGAATAATACATTGAAGTGAGCCAATGAGAGTGTTCCTTTAAGATGTTATCATGTACTTATGTACTATCATTAGACCTGCACAATATTGGAAAAAACCTGACATTGCGATATTTTGTTTTTCTGCAAGACATTATAGATACACACACACACACACACACACATATTTATATATACATATATATAAATATATATCGTTTCAGCATCGATATCACAATGTGTTCATTCACAATAGTCACATCGCAGGGGCTGCAATGTTGAGTCTGGATTATGATTTATCATTTGCATAGTTTGAGGATTGTGACTGTATCAAAGTTTTAAAAGCATTCAGAAATAAGAAACTGTACAGTTTGTAACGTTAACAGTGATAATTTTTTTTATATTTATACAACAAAAACTACTTAGTATTATTTTACATTAGATTATCCAATAACTGTACAGCTGAATACTATTAGAGTTCTTGGAAAACAAAAAACACAGTTTATTTCATTTGTCTCTTTTTCTTTATTGTATTTACAGTGCATCCGGAAAGTATTCATAGCGCTTCACTTTTTTCCACATTTTTTTTTATGTTACAACCTTATTCCAAAATGGATTAAATTAATTTATTTCCTCAACATTCTACACACAATCCCCTATAATGACAACGTGAAAAGAGTTTTTTAAATTGTTGCAAATTTATAAAAAATAAAAAAGCTGAAAAATCACATGTAAATCAGTATTCACAGCATTTGTCGTGAAGCTCTAAATTGAGCTCAGGTACATTCTGTTTCCACTGATCATTCTTGAGATGTTTCAGCAGCTTCATTGGAGTTCACCTGTGGTCAATTCAGTTGATTGTACATGATTTGAAAAGGCATACACCTGTCTATATAAGGGCCCAGGGTTGACAGTGCATGTCAAAGCACAGGTTTGTCTAGAGGTAAAAGGCTGGGGAAGGTTACAGAAACGTTTCTGCTGCTCTGAAAGTTCCATTGAGCACAGTGGACTCCATCATCCATAAGTGGAAGATGTTTGGAACCACCAGGACTCTTCCTAGAGCTGGCCGGCCATCTAAGCTGAGTGCTCGGGGGAGAAGGGCCTTAGTCAGGGAGGTGATCATCGGGTTGATGGTCACTCAGTCTGAGCTCCAGCGTTCTTTTGTGGAGAGAGGAGAACCTTACAGAAGGACAACCATCTGTGCAGCAATCCACCAATCAGGCCTGTATGGTAGAGTGGCCAGACGGAAGACACTCCCTGCCTGGAATTTGCCAAAAGGCATCTGAAGGACGCTCAGACCATAAGAAACTAAACTCTCTGATCTGATGAGACTAAAATTGAACTCTTTGGAGTGAACGTTACATATGGAGAAAACCAGGCACTGCTCATCACCGGGCTAATACCATCCCTACAGTGAAACATGGTGGTGGCAGCATGGGGATGTTTTTCAGCGCAGGAACTGGAAGACTAGTCAGGATAGAGGGAAAGATGAATGCAGCAATGTACAGAGACACCCTGAATGAAAACCTGCTTCAGAGTGCTCTTGACCTCAGACTGGGACGACGGTTCATCTTCCAGCAGGACAATGACCCAAAGCACACCGCAACGACTCTGTGAATGTCCTTGAGTGACCCAGCCAGAGACCAGACCTAAATCCTATTGAACATCTCTGGAGAGATCTGAAAATGGCTGTACACCGTCGCTTCCCATCCAACCTGATAGAGCTTGAGAGGTACTGCAAAGAGAAACAGGCAAAAATTCCCAAAGACAGGTGTGCAAAGCTTGTGGCGTCATATTCAAAAAGACTTGAGGCTGTAATCGCTGCTAAAGGTGCATCAACAAAGTATTGAGCAAAGGCTGTGAAGACTTCTGTACATGTGAGTTTTCAGGTTTTCTATTTTTAATAAATTTGCAACAATTTCAAAAACTATTTTTCCACATTGTCATTATGGGGGATTGTGTGTAGAATGTTGAGGAAATTAATAAATAAAATTAATTTTGGAATAAGGCTGTAACATAAAAAATGTGGAAAAAGTGAAGCGCTATGATTACTTTCCGGATGCACTGTATGTATGCTTGTGTATGGTTTATTATATTTTATGCAGATGTGTATTACAACTATTTGGAAAAAAACTGAATACATAATTTTACATTGATTCTAATGGCTTTGTAGGGGAGTGAATCTATATATTCTAATTACTGACATAAATTAATAAAATAGAACAAAGATACAAATGAAATAAACAGTGCTTAATAATTATCTGGCGAGTCTAACAATATTGAGGTAAAAAAATTTAATAATCAAATGTAAAATAACACCATGCAGTAGTCAACATTTGGATCAAAAACAAGTGGATCAAATCGTTTATCAAAGTTCACCTAAACTGCTTTAACAACACCCATTCTTGTTTAAAGGTCCCATAACCGGGGCATGTCAGATACTAGAGAGCATGTGATTGGTTGTGATGTGATCAGAAGTTTGAGTTGATGTGAAAAAGAAAAAAAAACAACATTGCTCCGTTTAGGCGGAAGTGATAAACTACAAGCTTCACATGTTTATATCAGTTTTATATTTTCTAAACACAAATTTTGTCACTGTTTTAGAGCCCACTAGCTTATAGATATGTTAAAAACTAACAATACTGATACTAACATCTAAAAAACTTTATTTTAATTTCATGGGACCTTTAAAGACTTAAAAAGAAATTTAAGAAACCTTTTTGATCCGCCTCAAATGTTGACTAATAAGGTCTTCATTGTAGAAATAATTAAATAAAATTAACCTTTGTTAATTCTTTGTTTACAAGTTTTAGCAAAATCTAGCACCCAAATAGTTAACATTTTCTTGAAATTGTACATAATCAAAGACCTTAAAAATCTTTCACTCTTTTATGGTTAAATTAGTTCTGAACTGTGTTTTTTTTATATAGTTACAATGCAAACTCGACATTGGAGATCCTGTGATGTAACTATTATATTAGCACATTGCAATATTGATGCTGAAATGATATATAGCGCAGCCCTAACTATCCTCAGCGCAAAGACAAAAGAAATCAGCTATTAGAAATTAGTTATTAAAACAACTATGTTTAAAATAATTAATAAAATCTTCTTTCAACAGCACTTCAGAAATATTTGGGAAAGAATTACAATTTCACAATTTTGACTTGTAGTGTCGCCCTAGATTTACCAAAGTATAACTCAAATACACAAACAGATAATGGCGTACCTGGGGAAATCCTCATCCTGCCACTCCTCCTTAAGCTCCACCCCCTCCATCCTCAGCCGCGCCTCTGTGGTCGCCACTGACTCCTGGTGCTCAAAACTGAACATACAAACAAAACAAAACTATTAGACGACATTTTTAACTTAAAATCAACCCTTGTTCAAGGGGGTTCAGGTTAGGGTTTTCACTCACTAGAAAAACCAATACGTCCGAGACGAAAGACTCCAGAAGTCCAAATCCAAGAGGGGCTGATAGTCATTCATGACAGAGCTACAAACCACAGCAGGAACTGAGAAAACGATCAAAAACAGCAACTCCGAACTGCCTAATAAGACCAGTGCGCATTAAGATGCATGTTGCTGCTCAGGATGTAAAACAAATCCATACAGGCCTCTTTCGGTGGATTAATCTCAAACGCAAAGGCAAGTAAACTCATGCACATAAGCATTTCTGTTACATAGAGGATAAGCTCTTTTACAAACAGAAGCAGGCGAAAGAGTCTGGGGAAAGATCTGGGTGGTGACTCTGAAAAAGTCCTGACATTCTTGGATTGTGATCAAAGTTCAGCGTATCGCCTTAAAGAGCAAACCCGCTTATTTCTAGAAAAAAAGAGCTGATTAGGATGCCCTTCCTGCTAGAACTAAAGTCATTTTACAGTCTGATTCAGTGACGTTCGTGCTGCTTCTTAAAACCTCAGGGGTGTTTCAGACGCAATCAAAAAAATCATTACCTTAAGAGATAATTCACCACAAAATGTGAGATTTACTCACTTTTTTCCCTTAAGTGGTTCCAAACATTTATGAGTTTCATTTTTCTGTTGACGACATTTTAGAAAACATTACAAACTATTAACCACTGACTTACAAAGTTGTAAAAACACTATTAAAGTCAATGGTTATAGGCTTCCACCATTTTTCTAAATATCTTATTTTGTGTTTAACAGAAAAAACTAAAGTCAAACTGGTTAGTGAAAATTTAAGGACACGTAAATGATAGAAGAATTTTAGATTCTGAATGAACGGTCTCTTTACATATTTATTTTTATGTTTTAGTGTAGAGGTGTCAAAAATAATAATTTCTTCTGTGCACCACAATGCAGATGGGGACAATTCGATATTGGTTCAGTAATAGATCATAACCGGTTATCACGCACTGACGTCATTTATCCCCTATGTGCGATGTCGCGGTAGAATACTATGGCGAAGGAGGCGAGGGTGAGTAAATAAAACACTCCTACTACTTAAATAGCAAATCTTTCACTGACACTGAGGAATGGTAAAGCACGAGCAACTATTTCACTAGGGAGAAATGCTGTAAAACACCATCTCTGCCCCTCTCTCTCTCTCTCTCTCCACCACAGACACACTTTGAGCATTTGACCCGTTGGCATGTTTATAAGGTAAAGTTTCCTCTCCTCTCGGCTGTTGAAGTGATACTTGTGGATCCAGACACAAGCGTGCCTGTGATGCGAGTTTATTGTATTTATTCTATTACAGATTACCTGGTAACCGCGTATTATGCGCATATAGACTGACCCGCAGCTGTTTTTCCGCGTCACTTATGGGGCGCTTTCGTTTCTAAAGCCCATCGCAGCCCTTTCTGTTGAGCGGGTGAAGACAATGACCAATCATAAGGGTGTAAGAACTTGCCAGCGCTCAAAAAGCAAGCAGGAAAATATTTACATTAGTTTATTTATGAATGCTCGTGCTGTCTTCTGTGCATGTATTGGAGTTTTGTCTAAAACATTCACAAAGAGTGTTTTTTTTGAGCAGGTAAAATTAAAGGTACAGTTCATATATTTTACTGCTTGTATTAAAGGACAAAATTGTATTACAACTAATATATAAATATAAACATATTTATAGATTTTGATAAATACCGTTCTTTGTTATGAGCCGCAGATTCGGTTTAAACTTAGTAAAGGAGAGCTTCTATGGCGATGATGTGTACAATGTTGGATTTTACATTTAGCAAACATTTGCGCTGAACACGCAGTAAATGCAACGCATCGAGATTCGGGCACCTTCTCCGAAAACACTCAATTGATCTCGGCTGGCGCCCTTAAAAGCTCCCTGTTATCTGACAGCGGAAAGCCTTGAGTGATTGACAGCTAATATAAACCAATATAGCAGCAGGGAAGTCCGATTCAACACGTTTTTAGTGTATTGTTGGGCTGTGTATTGGCAAGGGCCTCACGATACGATATATATCGCGATACAATAAATATTGTGATATATTGCAATAGTTTGTATTAGTATGCGTGTAACATTATATTGACAACTTGATAAAGTCGGCAGACAAATTAAAAGTACCAATTCCATTTTATTTTCCATCCATTCAAATTCATTAAAACTGCACAGTGTGATTGAACAGAGAACTATGTATATTGCAAAGCTTACAAATGGCATTTATTTTTAGTCTAATTCAGTACTCCCTGGTATAGAGTTTAGGGTTGGGCTATGTTGACCAATTTGGCATCGTATGATGTCTAATGTGAAACATGGTGATGGACCATGGCATCGTCGTCATAGGGGGAGGTGAATTAATTATTTATGAATAATTAATAAATTCATAACTAATTAATTATTTGTAGCCTACCGTTTTAACTACCTGACCCGCATAGCCTTTGTTTTACTCGTAACCAAATCATAAATAAATAAATAAATAAAGATAAATAACACACAAATTACCACCTGTCAATCACTTTTTTCCACGAGACTCGATCTGGCATGACTAGGCGGAGTGATCTGTGCCGTTATGCCGTCCACACACTTGCTTGGTAAAAAAGCTGCACAACCAACAGGAACTAACCAACAGTTTCTGAGGTTTTCACCAAAATTGAGCTTGAAAGCTTGAAAGCGAAAGACTGAAGCAGTGTACTGACGCTGTGACACATTACCTGAGAGAATCAAAAGACTGAAAAGTCGTTAGATAGACAAGATTAATTAAATATCACGTTTAACAACTATATTGAGACGCCATCCAATGGTACATCCTTGATAAACTGTCCGTACCAATGACTGTATAAAATATAGAGTCCGTACACTTCTCCAGAGTTCAGACGAGCGCATGACAGTGTGTGTGTGTGTGTGTGTGTGTGTGGGGATGTGGCTGTGTGTGTGTGTGGTCACGTGATGTGCATTTTCAGCAGGCGGGAGCTGCTCAGAAATGCTTGGTGAAACGCCAGTTTGGATGTGGATCATTTTCATTCTAAAATGCCATTTTAAAACTAAGCTGTATCAGTGTAAATGGGGCCTGAGTATGTGTTTTTCACGAGTGCGTTTGCAACGGGGACGGTGCGGAGGATCGGCGATGCCGCCTCAGCCGCATCATGAGGTCTATAGGCCATCGACCCAACCCTAATAGCGTTAAAACCAAAGTGCAGCCACACGCCAGCTCTAAAAGCTGGAGGCACCTTTATATTTTCCTCCATGCTCACTCTTGCTTAATTCTGATACCGTACTACTTATGTTTTGTTGATCGCGAGTTAGGGACATCTACAGGAGCGGAGGAGGACGTCATTTGGCACAACTTAAATCGATACTTGAGGTTGGACTATCGATACACTATCGTAAAAGAAATTATCGCGATAGTTAGATGTATCGATAATATTGCACAGCCCTAGTTTTTAGAAAAAAATCTAAACAAGTCGCACTACAACCATTATATGCAGTCGCACCAATGCTTCCAAATATATTATGAGGTCGCATAGATTAAATTTCGGGCGCATATGCAACCAAAATGGTTGCAATTTCGAGCCCTGTAATGTTATTATTGTTAGCAGTATTATTTATTATACGAATATTTATATTTGTTTTATAAAAAAACAAGCTTAGATTTGTCCACCTGTCAGGTTTCGGACCATATGGGGCATAGCACGTGTTTGGATATAACGGAGTTGTTTGACCACACTTCGAAATCATTGTTCATTTATTAATTTGCTGGAAATTAGAACTGAATTTAGAAATAGTTTTAAAACAAATCTTTGCGCTTAACAAACAGAATTTATTAGGTAGGCTAATGGATGTGTGTGCGTACAACACAGTTTCCTTATCCACGAAAGATAGAAAAAGTAAAAAGCCGATTGGAGGAAGCTCATTCTTTATCCTCGACCTGCAGATTGTTTGTTGAACTGTTTTCTCACTAGTGAAGCGTTCAGTTTTTACACAAAGTCTGCCATGTAAATAGCAAATGCGCCATGGCATGACACAACTGACTCTTAAAGGGAATGGGAGATGAGACTCTGATTGGTTTATTTTCAAAACACAACTATAAGTGGATTTGGACACGCCCTTAATGCCTTTGTGCCCTGCGCTTTAGACTTTGCACTTAGATCATTAAAATAGAGCCCTTGGTCTTTAGAACACTATAAATGAGTGAAAACCTCCGCAGATATTCTGACTCTGATTAGCTGTTGTCATTTCCCTCTCGCATCTCGAGTCCTACTATTAGTGTTTATTTTCCACTCTGGGTTTGCCTTTGGATCGCTCCAGCCAATAGCAGAACAGCAGCAACTAGGGTGGTGGCCCTAAAGATAGTACAGCTCCATTTGATTGGTCAATTTTAGATAAACAACCAATGCATAAAATATAATGTATATCGCATATACTACAATCACATTTATAATAATTTTGTGATAAATTGCAAAACCCTCGTAACAATGTGCACTAGCAAAATAAACACTTTTTTTACACAGACTTTAACACAAACTTACATTTGTATATTCAAAGTCAAGTTACTATAAAATGGACGGTGTAATGAGATGAAATAATATTCATTGGTGAAACGTTCACCTGTTTGATTAATATGATAAACAAGCTAAACCTAATATGGTTTCTACACCTTTTATTCAGGAAAATAAATTACTAAATGCAAGAATAAATTGTGATATTTTTTATATTAAATCATATGAATGTTTTAATCATGATGATGATGTTTTGCATGTTCATCACTAAACAAATTGTACAAACCTAGGGTCTGTTTTGAATAGATATATATCCTGAAGGCTTACTTTTATTATATTCACCACACCCACAGGGAAATGACAACAACAACACAGAAAACAAACAGCTCTCTTGTTAACACAGTCTAAAATAAAGGCCAAATCTCAAAAGTAATGTTACTTTATGAACAAGCCATGACTTGGGTACATTTAACACCAATATACAATAAATAAATAACTTTTTGCAAATTTGTATTATTTAAAATACAACTATTGTGGAATTAATAACAGGGTTGCGATGAGATCTAATCAGTTATTTAGGATTGTTTACATAGTATAGCCTTAATAATCTGAATTAGCTTTATTAGTTTTCATTTTAATTTTGTTTAATAGAAATTTAAAAACAAATACAATAACTCAGGCATAGATGAATACAAATTAAACAAACAAAATAATTTTACATAAAACAAGTTGTAGCTATTTTGAGAAATGAGCTTTGTGTTATTGAATAATATTACATTTAGCATTTATTGATTCAGCAGAAAGACATATAAAAGTGACTTACACGTGCAGATAACAGCAGCATTTTCTTTAGAGAGCAGCAATATTAGTATAGCAGTATCATTTTGCTTAGTGTATTTCCTACAGGTTTAGCATTTATAGAAACTTTGTATTTTAATGTTAATATTTAACATTAATGTTTGTATTTTGATTTAATGTATTTATGTAATTATTTACCATTTATTTTACTTAAGTATTAAACTTGGTTTAAGTTAGTTTTTATGATGTACACAACTTTTTATTTCGTTTTCAACAGGTATTTGTATTGTTACAGATTTGCAATTATTAAATATTACCTTAATAGATAATAATTTTTTGAAAACTAGTGCAATGTGTAAAATAGTATTAAGATATAATACAAATAAATAGGAATAAATGGTTAGGTAATCGCATACAAGTATGACTTGAAAACAACATTAGCACTATTTAATAGACTGTGAACAATGTTGTACTCTGATAGTCATTTGTCTCCTAACATGATTTCACTATTTATAACTTGCAAAGAATACTTTTCTGAAATTATATTATTAAGGAGAAAGCACGAACATGCAAATATAAAACCAACTTTAATTCATCCCAAAATAATCTCAAGAATTGTGTTTTCAGCTCATTTTAAATTAGTAGCTTAAAACAAGCAGCAAAAAATATATTGTGTTGGCTGCTAATATGATGTCCTTTTTTGGAACGTAAAACCATATAAGCCTGATATAAAAGATCATTATTAAATAATAATGTTATAATGATAGAACCAATATATAAATATAATATCTATAAAACCAACGAATATAAAACCAATCTCTGTTTTGAAGTTGGGTTTATTTTCGCACATTCATTCAGTGACAACTTGTGACATGTTCTCTATATTGTTTACTATGGTACTTTAAATATTCGGTCTAAAATCACATGCAAGTATGACTTGAAAACAATGTTAGCACAATTTATAATTTTTTTTAACAAAACCCTATATTGTTTACCATGGCATGTTGAATAATTGAGGTAAGGTTGGTTTTATATTTGCAGATTCATTCAGCCTGATCTCACGAGGAAATGTAAGTATTTTACGTTTTGTCAGTTTAGTGGCTAATTCGTACGAATTCGTACGAGTTCAGTCATACGAAAATGTACGATTTTAAAAAAGGAGGTGTGGCACCTAACCCCACCCCTAACCCCAACCGTCATTGGGTGATGAGCAAATCGTACTAATTTGTACGAATTAAATCGCACAAATTCATACGAATTAGCCACTATACGAATTGCCATGAGATTGCGTTGGATTCATTCAGTGACAACTTGTGACATGTTCCCTATATTGTTTACCATGGTACTTTGAATAATTGAGGTAAAGTTGGTTTTATATTCGAACATTCGTTCATTTTTGAACAGTGACAATTTGTGACGCTACTTTTAATTTTGGGTCTGAACTAGTATGCAAATACGACTTCAAAACAACATTAGAACTATTTAATTGACTGTGAACAATGTTGTATCGACAGTCATTTTCTGCTGATATGATTTCCACATGTATAACTTGAAAAAGATTTTTTTTTCTGAAATTATATTATTAATGAGAAAGTCTGAATGTGCACATTTAAAACCAACTTTACCTCAATAGCAATTAAGTCACACCAAAATATATATATATATATATTTTTTTGGTTAAAGATACTTAAAGTATGATATTTCTGTACGAAAATAAGTCGGATATAAAACATCATTATAAAAAAAAATTTATACTGATAAAACCAATACAAATAAATACCATCTATAAAACCAATGATTAAACCACAAAATGATAAATAAATGATAAAACCATCATTACTCCAATCTCTGTATTGAGGTAAAGTTGGTTTTATATTTGCACATTCATTCAGTGACAACTTGTGGCATGTTCTCTATATTGTTTATTATGGTACTTTAAATATTCGGTCTGAAATCACATGCAAGTATGACTTGAAAACAACATTAGCACAATTTATTTGACTGTAAACAATGTACTTTGATAGTAATTGGCTGCTAATGTGATTTGACTATTTTGAATTTGCCAAGAATAAATTTCTGAAATGATATTATTAAGGAGAAAGTCTGAATATGTGAATATAAAACCAACTTTACCTCACTTGTTTACAACACTATGAATATTCGGTCTGAAATCGCATCCAAGTATGACTTCAAAACAACAGTAGCACTATTTGATTGACTGTGAACAACGTTGTGACTGCTGATATGATTTCCATATTTAGAATTTGCAAAGAATACTTTAATGAAATGATATTATTAAGGAGACAGTCTGAATATAAAACTAACTTTACCTCTGTAAAACCCAGTTTAGTGTCCACTTTACCTTCCATTGTGTTGTCCCGCAGATGTGTGCATCAGTCTCACAGGAGTTGATGTCCTCACGCCTTGTTTTTGTCTATTGTCTGGAGTCTCTGCTGTGTTTTCTGTTTCCTGCTGCGGATCTCCTGCTCGGTTTCCATTCGCCACTGAAATCCCCGTTACCGAGTCCTCGTGCGACTCCTCTTCCCCGGTACGAACCGAAGAAGTTGATAAAGATGTCGCGCTGCTTATATTTCTGTTTTCTGGACTCTCAGATGTCCGGTTGGGTGTGTCTGATTCGGGATCAGTTCTGTTGGCGTTCATATCGCTCTGATTGGAAACTTCTCCACTCGATATTATGACATCTGTGGCCATGATCGAGCGATTAGCAATTAATCGATTAGCAAAACAAAACTTTGAACTTATGCGAAGAACGTAAACAAGCCGTAATATTAAACTTACAAAACTTTTATGTAGTATTAGACATCTCTGATTAATAATAATATTTGTTTTGTTTTAAAATACTACTTTTAAGCATGTCCCAAAACAGTCGTGCCCTTTTAAGTGAACTACTGTGTGTTTTAGTGGGCCAGCAGTGCGCAGTCGGTCCCTTTTCCTCTCCCGTTTCCTTCCTTCACGAAAACGGCTATCAGATGATCAAATATAACAGGGTGAAAAGCGTGTCGATCATGTCAGAGCTCGGAAATGACACTTAAAACGGCATTTAAGACGGTTTTAATGGCTGACAAACTCCACAGAGCCATCTCAACTGTTGCTTCCACCGGCCGTCATTCTTCTTTTGGAAGTGTCGGGTGAATTGAGGTGAAGCGAGGCTCGGTAATACACAAAACATCCGGTCGTTATTTTGAGGTTGTTCAAAATAAAAGTCTCCCGGTTTCGATATTAAAAGTCCTCTACGTTTAAAATGTAGCTGGAGAGGATGAGTACATTAACAAGGATATATTTATTAATCTTGACTCAAGTTTGTGAATTTTTAGTTAGTATTTAATGAGAAATTCATTTACTCGACTGTTTCAAACTTGTTGGAGTTTCTTATCATAAAATAGATATTTTAAAGAAAGAAACTTTAATTAACTTCCATAGTGTTTGTTTTTCCTCTCAGAAATAAAGGTACAGGAGCTGTCACTGGGGTGGTACCTTTACAAAAGGTACACATTTGTACTTAAAGGGTCCATATTGGTACCTCAAAAGTATATATTAGTACCTAAAACATTTTTTAGAGGAACACTTTTGTACTTTTTAGATACTAATATGTACCCATGAGGTATTAATATGGACCTTTTAGGTACAAATTTGTACCTTTTGAAAAGTTACCACCTCAGTGACAGCTCCTGTACCTTTAGTTCTGAAAGTGTACCATGGAAGTAAGCGGCTACAGGTTTCTAGCATTCTTCAAAATATCTTCTTTTGTGTTTAACAGAGTAAAGAATATTTGTAAGAAGTAAAAGTAAAAAGTGAAATAAATTTTTATTTTTTGGGGTGAACCATTCTTATAAAAAGATAGTTCATGTTTTCTATATAAGTCATGATAGTTCTACTGTCCATTATCTTATTTATTTTACTCTCAAAGTGCTGATAGCTGTTGATATATAGCTACGTAAAGTCATATATATATATATCTTGCATGGTCTACATTAACAAGTATTTGTAATTTTATATGTCTTGACTCAGGTTATTGTTTTTTTTTAAGCTGATCAGACTTTTTAATGACTTTAAGGTAATTAAAACCCAAGTTTATTTATCCATCCATCCATCCATCTATCTATCTATATATCTATCCATCATCAAAAACTTTCAAATTTCAAGAATTAAGAAAATTGAATTATCAAATATCAAATCAAAGCCTTCACGTCAAGCTTTTAAAAAATGTCTTAGTTTTATACAATTATTGCTTTACTTTTGCACACACACACACACACACACACACACACACACACACACACACACAC
>CAIGQZ010033189.1:569555-581024 GCA_903798205.1 Danio tinwini
TATATGCTGAGCACTGTTTATACCTTTTTCCTGATGCTTTAACAAATAATATTTATAAAACTATTTGATTATCACAATGCAGCTGTATACCATAATTATTATTCTAGTCATTAATATTTTAGTAAGGCAGAGTGTGCATATTTATTGCTTTAATACATTTTTTTAAATGACAACATAAAAAGAAACACTTATACATAATAAAACAGGCAGTTCCTCCAGCTTTATAGCCATAGGCATAAATCACACACTAGTTAAAAAATAAAATGATGTATTAAAATCTGTGAATCACACTTTCTATTCCAAAACATTTAGTAATAATATTTTCTAAAAAAAAATGACAGAAAATGTGCATTTAATATAAAAATAACTGTAATGCATTTGCAATTATAAATGCATTTAAAATTATATGTATTATTATTATTATTATTATTATTATAAATGTACCTGACTACATTTAAATTTGTATTTATTATTATTATTATTATTATTATTATTATTATTATTATTTTAAAACAAAAGCATAAAAAAACAATTAGATAAAACAATCAATATTCCCCCAGGAAGTGATTCGTTTAATGACGAAGTCCATGATTTATTAGTCTTGTCTTATTATTAAATGAGGTTACTTCATACTGCATGATGAGAACCAGCAATTAGCGTATGCAAATGAGAGAGGACTCCGAGCTTTCGCTAAATTCGTGACAGAACAAAGAAAATGTACAGAGCGCGAGGTTTGTGACTGCATAAACGCATCTCAGATGTTTTCATAAATTGCACTGATTTTCTTTCAGATATGCATCGCTTCTGGCTACAGGACACTGATCAATGTGAACGGCCTCAAATACCGCACAAATCTCTGCTGTGTGTGCTCAGGATCATTGAGAATAATCACTAATTAACGCACTGCTATTTGTTCAGTCTGATCGAAGGGCCTCATTAAGTAACACATAATCCCACAATATTCAGAGTTTACAGTACCTTTTTTGTTTCAGCTTGCCGAGATGTTTGCCCAGGCTTGGTTTCAGCGTTATACACAAATAAGGAGCAGATGCTGACTTTGATGCCGACAAAACGTGCAGATCTGGACCGACAGAAGAATTATGAAGGTCCCGTATTTCTCATTAACTAGAGCAAATTTGTTTAATAACACTTAAGTGATGTTTTATACGTTTCTCCCACTTTCTAATTATCAATGTTTGTTGTCTGGTGTTATTATTATTTTCTAAGGAGAGAGAGATGTTGGACAGAGTCTTAGCAAATTTGTATTCCGTACTTTTGTTCGTATTAATTCGTACGATTTGCTTAAACCCCGACGACGGAGCTTTACCTTAAAAAGTACATTTCCGTCCAACGACCGGCTGTTTGTGCCTTCAATATGAAAGATGAAACCTTTCTCATCATGTATCCTGCCTCATGTCGTTGTAAAACCAATGGGAAATCCATTCATCTTCTGAAATCCATGCCTTTTTAATCAAATATGAGAGATTGTCTATATATTTGAGGTCTTTTCAATACAACCGAAATTGAACCAAGTTATATTATAGTAGCCTATATCCTAATATATAGACAGGGGCGGATTTAGTGATTTGGGAGCCCAAGCAACTCCTGAAATGCACCCTTTCTACTTTTATTTACTTTATATTTATTTTGCGTTTGTCTTTTAAATCACCTAATCTTCTTTTCTATGCTATCTTAATGTAAGCTTCACATTTTAAATAATTAAATGTCTTATCATGTATTTACAACTAAACATAATAATATATATTTTTATAATTTTGACTGCTGGACTGCTCCATGATTGAGGGTGGTGGATATATTTTCTTTTTTTTTATAACATTATTAGAACATAGCATTAAGTTATTATAATATTATATTTGTATATAATTTGTTTATTAAATGATATTTATGTAAACAAAAATATTTGACTCTCACTATACAAAATATGATAGAAAATGATGTTATAGATATAATTTATACTTCTAGATATTTATTAGAGGCCCCCAGAGCCCCTGAGGCCCTAAGTGGCCGCTTACCTTGCTTATTGATTAAATCCGACCCTGTATAGACCATTTTAATGTGACGATGTCCCTGGCCCATGAACATTTGCTTGTTGTCAAACTATTTCATAACTGCAACAAGAGACAATATAATCACATCTTAATGCTAATACGGCTTTCATAACATTATTTATTAACAACCAGGATTCCTGAAAGCTACGGAAATTAAAAAAATGTAATGCAGGAAATACTTTAGGACCATTGGTATTGTTTACATCCCTCAAAATGGTCTAGCCTAACATGATTGGCTAATTCTATAGGTTTAGTCTTTACAAGAACCGTTCGAGATGTCATTAAAAGTCTTCAAAAGATGAACGAATATTTGTAACACAATCTTAAAAACTAAAGATTCCTCATTGGGCATTAATAGTACCATGACGAAGCTTTTTTCATTGCACAACATGTTCTGTGCAGTGTAAAGAAGGTAATTAAATATTGTTTAACAAACAACATTTGCTTTAATAACCCATTCTCTGAAAGGGTTTTTTAAGGAACCAGAATAGTTATTCTATGCAATACCTTAAAAAAACCCCATTTCCTACGTTAACATCTGTAAAGGAGTAGACTAAAACACATCACAGCAACAAACAAAACGAGTAAAATAATCATTTGCTTGTATGTGAATGAGTTACAACATTCACATAAATAACCTTTCTTCTACTTAAACATTTGGAAACCTGTGTGCGTTCACACAGGTTTCAAGAAGAGGCTTGAAAAAACATGTGTGTTCAGGGGGATTTGAGTCACATGACATCCGGGGTGAGAGTGAATCACTTTCGGTGGTGTGAAAATGTGTTACAAAATGTGAATGGATATTTTTTTTTATTAAAATAGCAGTACTTGATTACTCTGAAATACAGTAGAATACCTCAAATCCCTAATATGCAATATGTTACTGTAATAGTTTTACAATGTCCCAAAATGCAGTGCATATTACAGTAGTGAACTGTAATGAATGTATGTGGTATTTTACTGGGTGATTTTGCAGTAAACAACTGTAAAATCACAGCAAAGTCTAATAGTAATAATAACAGTGATAAAATGCCTTTTGTAGTCATGTTCAATTCTCTTATAGCAACAGTGTAGTAACCACTTTTATTTAATGTATTGATTACTATTTAATTAATTTATTATGAACAAGCTAAAAACAAATTAAAGGTAAAACAATAGTTCATCGTCACACAAATTTAATGTCAAGTTATTTACAAAGGTCAACAGAAGTCTGTAATTGTGCAATTTGAACAGAATGATAGCCTTGAAATTATATTAGACTTCCCATTATAGAGTTATGAGGATCTATAATTTGAGATCTGGTGCAAATGGTTTTAAAAGTCATTTTTGTTTTGAACTGAAATTCAAGGTTCCTCATCGAACCTTTTTTCATTGCACATGTTTTGTGCGGTGTAAAAAAGTTCTTACAATACTTTTTAACAAACAAAAATTGTAGTTTTAATAATCCATTCTCTGAAAGTTTTTTTGAGGAACCAGAATAGGGGAGTGCGTACAAAGTAACGCTGGGTAAAATGTAATGAAGTTTTAAGGTATTTGCTCAGGGGTAACCACAATATGCTTTCAAGGTTTTCACCACAGTGTCGGCAGACGTCTTCCTGCCAGTTATTGAAAAAGTTAAGTGAAATTTGGATGAGAAACACAGGATAAAACCATTATTGCATCATAAAAGTATTTATTTATTATACTTTTATTATTATGTTTTATTTTTTTTTTAATCGGGGAAAGTATAACTAATATCTTATATTGTTGTGATCACTGTCTTCCAAGCTAAAAGATGGAACCCTTTTGAAAGATGTATAATACACAGTGACTGCTAGCCAGTTTTGAGGAAAACATGACACTGCAGGGTTAGTTGTAACAGGGTGTTATAAATAAGCCACACACTGTTGGACACCAATAAAACTAACAAAATAATTATTGAATCTGAGTGTATTGTCAAGAACTTATTATATATAAAAAAATGTTTTTTTTTTAAATAGAAGAAATACATTTTATTGCTAATAATGCAAAAAAAATGCAGTGAATAATAAAAAAATACAAATGTGTTTATCCAACAGATAAATAAATAAGCATGTAGAATAAAAACAAAACCAGTTAAGTACTGAAATATACTATTTAAAGTAAACTGAATTTAAATTACTGTGAAATCTGACTTTATAAGCATGTGTTACAACTAAAATAAATAGTAAGTAGTAAATAGTAAGTAACTAGTAGTAGAGTTTTAAGGTATTTGCTCAGGGTTAACCATGGCATGCTTCCGAGGTATTCACCACAGTGTCGGCAGATGTCTTCCTGCCAATTATTGAAAAAGTTCAGCAAAATTTGTATGAGAAACACAGAAGAAAACTGTTATTGCATCATAAAAGTATTTTTTATTATAGTCGATATTTTTTTATAATAAAAAAAAAATCGGTGAAAGTATGAACGTAAAATGTTATATTGCTGGGATACCGGCTTCTAGGCTAAGACAGGGAACCATTTTGAAAGATGTAAAACACACACTGCTAGCCAGTTTTGAGGAAAACATGACACAGCGGGGTGTTACAAATAAGCCAAACACTGTTGAACACCAATAAAACTAACAAAATAACTGTGGAATTTTGAGTGTAATGTCGAGAACTTATTATATAATTGTTTTTTTAAATAGAAGAAATACATTTTATTGTTAATAATGTAAATAAATGCAGTGAATAATAAAAAAATACAAAAGTGTTTATCCAACAGATAAATAAACAAACATGCTGTGCTATGTAGAATAAAAAAAAACAGTTAAGTACTGAGGAAATATACTATTAAGAGTAAACTGAATTTAAATTACTGTGAAATCTGACTTTATAAGCATGTGTTACAACTAAAATAAATAGTAAATAGTAACATTTTTACTCCTGGCACTTTTGGCAATACTGCACAGAAACCATAGGCCCGGCGATCATACAACCAGTGCTCATTTGTAGGAAAGGCTTGTGTGTTGTTGATTAAAAAAAAAAAGGTTTGTCTAAACCCTTTACTTTGTTTATTATTTGGCCACAACCAAAAAGTGTTCTTTTGTGCCCCGCTCTCCCCTACACAGTCAAGCAAAATCTGCCTTTGACTAGATTTGCTCACCAGAGTCTTTGCATTGTCAGGTGACAGTATGTACATTTAAACAAAATCTGACTAATTTACACCATTTAATTAAAGCGTTTAATTTTAGCTTTTAACAATAAAACAAATTGTTCTCTACGATATCTTCAAAAAACATTTCCTTTGTTAACATCTAATGCGAGATGCCCAAAGTTGGCCCGTGATGATTTGGCCCGCCATCTCATCTGAGAATAATAGACATGGTTTCGAGATTGTCAGTTAAAATTTAATGTAACCGTTTGTTTGTTTGTTGGTTTGTTTGTTTGTTTGTTTTATTGTTAAAAGCTAGAAATTAAACACTTCAATTAAATGTTGTAAGTTAGTCAGATTTTGTTTAAATGTACATACTGTCACCAGACAATGCAAAGACTCTGGTGAGCAAATCAAGTCTAAAGGCAGATTCTGCTTGACTGTGTATTCAGCATTGAACTCCACTGTTTGCTGTTTTTTGCATTGAACTCCACTGTTTTGCTCGCTGGTTCGAGCCTTAGCTGGGTCAGTTGGTGTTTCTGTGTGGAGTTTTGCATGTTCTCCCTATGTTAGCGTGGGTTTCATCCAGGTGCTCATGTTTCCCACACAGTCCAAAGACATGCGGTACAGGTAAATTGGGTAGGCTAAATTGTCTGTAGTTTATAAGTGTGAATGAGTGTGTATGGATGTTTCCCAGAGATGGGTTGCGGCTGGAAGGGCATCCGCTGCGTGAAACAAATGCTGGACAAGTATGTGGTTCATTCTGCTGTGGTGACTCCAGATTAATAAATGGACTAAGCCGAAAAAGAAAATGAATGAATAAATGAATTAAACAAATTAGGAAATTACTCATGGCAACTTTAATGTAAAATAGTTTGGTAAATTTACCTTTAGCCCACAGCTATCAATATTAGTTTTTTGGCCCTTCATACTAAGAAGATTGGGCTGATCTAATGGATGTAATGAGTAGCCTAAAACACATCACAGCAACAAGAAAAGCGAGTAATATATTGATTTGCTTGTATGTAAATGAGTTAAAACATTCTCACAAATATCCTCTCCTCAAACATTTGGAAACCTGTGTGTGATCAGGAGAGGCTTGAGAAAACAGCTTTGTGTTAAGGGGGATTTGCTTCGCTTGACATCCGGGGTGAGAGTGAATCTCTCTTTCGGTGTTGTGAAAATGTTTCAAAAGCAAACTTTCTTTTGCCGGAGTCTGGGCGCGAGGTGTTTGATGTTTTCCTCTTGTGGAGCGCGGAGAGATGAAGTGAGTTTTTAATTTATGAGGACATAACAAGGAAGCGATTAAGCAAACATATTTCCCATGCTTCGGCTGGCATGAAAGAGCCACTCAGGGCGAGAAAGCCAGCGCTTTGGATTTCGAAAAGATAATTGCCTAAATGTTTACAAGTTAGCGAGAGTTTAAAATGGCCGCGCTAACAAAGCAGCGTTCAGGATGACCGCATGAAGCGCGAGGAAAACGGCATCCAATTTCCACAAGTGGGGCAGTGGGAAGTATTTAGGCTGGTTGAAGTGCGTGTCTTAATGAGAAAAGACAAAAAGACTTTATGTGTGCATGATTTATGCAGTCTGTTTCTAGGCGCGCGCATAATTATTTATGATTGCTGAGCCCGGGAAAGAAAGAAAAAAGGCGCGCGCGCGCGCGGAGAAAGAGAAGCTAAAAAATTCAAAAGCAGAAACAGTTAAATGAATATTTAAGCGAGGATGAAATATTTAGTGGAAACAAATGAGAAAAACATTTAAAACAGCATGATAAATAATAGTGGGAGTTGTCGGGTGGGAAGCAGCGGCTGCCACGAGGCCTTAAACACGCTTAAACATGTCTGATCTCGGCCTCGGCAATTTGTTTTCCATATGCCGGTCGTTACGGGGCCACGGTCGGTACGCACGGGCTGGCACGACCAGGGGAATATTAGCTTTTTGTGGAGAGTGCTTGGATTGATGCCACGGGCGAGTCACAATTCAATGTGTCGACTGGTTTGGTACAAGTGAAGGGCAGGACACAGGCATCGGCCAAAGGAGACATTTTGTGCCACGCGAAAAGGACAAATATGAAGAGTTTCAATGCTTAGGTATATCTTGTGAATTTTAAACTGCATCACACCATGTAGTTAGCATTAAAATCACAATACTGACTGCTCAACATACGAAAGTCATCAAAACATTGTTGATATTCAAATTAGAGTGTATAGAGAATGTATTAAATGACTTTGATATCTTTTATAAATGTTTTTGGACTTGACACAAATCTTAAAATTGGTCATAAATCGCAGTTAATGATAATTTTCTGAAGCTAAAATGTAATTTGTTGTCTAAAAATGAATACACGCACACTTTTACATTTTGAGCAATAAATAAACGATGCTCTAACATTTTTCTTCTATATTTGGAAGAAATGTCGGTAACACTTTAAAGTAAGTCCATTAGTTAATGTTAGTTAATGTATTTATTAACATAAACAATCTATTAGTAATACATTTAATACGGCATTAATTCATCTTTGGTACCCTTGTCATGTTAAGTTAAATAGCGTTAGTTCATATTACCTCATGGTGCACTGACTAATGTTAACAAGCACAACTTTGGATTTTATTAATCAATTAGTTAATGTTGCACTATGATAATAAATGCTTTACAAGATTATTGATACTTAATGTTAGTAAATACATTAACTAATGGACTATTATTCTAAAGTCTTACCAAATTAACTTGAGTTCACTTTTTAACAATGCTTGGTACATCTTGTGAATTTTAAACTGGATCAGAGTAAGCAGTTTTTGCATTAATCATCACAATACCAATCGCTCACCATACAAGAGTAATCCAAATATTGTAGATATTCATATCAGACTGTGTGGAAAATTATTAACATGAAGCAGAATGAATTTATAGGTGTTTTTTTAAGTCAACACAAATCTTACAAATTTCTAATTGCTCATAAATCCAACAAATAATGATGTTTTTCTGAAGCTATAATGTATTTTATTGTCTAAAAGTGAATACACACAGCACTTTTTCATACTGAGCAATTAATAAATGACGCTCAAACATTTTGCCTTCAAATTTGGAAGAAATGTCATCAGTCGTTTACAGAATGAAACTAACGTCTTTGACGACACATAACTATAAATTGTAAATCTAGAGATCTGTTTATCTGTTTATCCCATATAGCCTAATATACACTGTAAAAAAATCAGTAATTTTATGGTTTATTTCCGGCAGCTGGGGTGCTGGAAAATACAGTAAAATAACGGACATTAAATTACAGAAATTTACAGTAAAATAACGGACATTAAATTACAGAAATGTACTGTAAAATAACGGACATTAAATTACAGAAATTTACAGTAAAATAACAGACATAAAATTACAGAAATTTACTGTAAAATAACGGACATTAAATTACAGAAATTTACAGTAAAATAACAGACATTAAATTACAGAAATTTACTGTAAAATAACGGACATTTAATTACAGAAAATTACTGTAAAATAACGGACCTTAAATTACAGAAATTTACTGTAAAATAACGGACATTAAATTACAGAAATTTACTGTAAAATATTGGACATTAAATTAGAGAAATTTCCTTAAATTACAATTTCTGGTAAATTTCTGTAATTCAACCTCTGTTATTTTACAGTAAATTTCTGTAATTCAACAGCCGTTATTTTACGTTTTTTTCGTAAACCATAAAATTATGGATTTATTTACAGTGTAGGCTATCACACATTATAAATTTATAGCTAAAGGAGACATTTTAGGACACGCGGAAAGGACAATTATGAAGAGAATTAAATCAATGGTAACACTTTAAAATAAGTCCATTAGTTAATCTTAATGTATTTACTTCGTGAACAAATTAGTAATGCATTTATTACAGAATTAATTAATCTTTGTTACCCTTAGTTAATGTTATTTAAGTTAAATAGCAATAGTTCATATTAACTCATGGTGCATTGACTAATGTTAACAAGCACAACTTTAGATTTTAATAATCAATTAGTTAAAGTTGCACTATATTCAATAAATGCTTGATACTTTGTTAATGTTAGTAAATACATTAACTAATGGACCATTATTATAAAGTGTTACCAAATTATCTTGAGTTCTCTTTTAACAGGATCAGACTATGCCGTTTTTGCATTAATCATCACAATACCAATTGCTCACCATTGTTGATATTCATATCAGACTGTATAGAGAATTATTAACATGATGCAGACTGAATTTATAGGTGTTTTTGGAGTCAACACATGTCAAATTGGTCATAAATCACAGTTATTCCCACAAATAATGATAATTTTCTGAAGCTAAAATGTATTTTGTTGTCTAAAAATGACACACAGCCCTTTTTTTATTTTGAGCAATAAATAAACGATGGCCAAACATTTTTCCTTTAAATTTGGAGAAAATGTCGTCAGCTGTTTATAGAATAAAACTGAAATCGTCTTTGACCAACATATAATAAATTGTAAATTTTTTTTTTGCATACAGCCTACAATATAACATATCACACATTATAAATTATTATATAAATAAAACAATATATAAATGTAATTCATCTGTTCTAGCAACAGTAATTTAGATTTAAACTAATAAACAACTAAACAAATTATGCATTCAATTTGACCTTAAATGAGTGTATCAATGTAGTTTAAATAAAGTCAAAAGTACTATTGCACATCATAAATAAGCATCCTATTAGATGTTTTCTACCCAAGGACTGACTGTGTATCATTTATCCTAAAACTCAATATAATTGTTTCTATTCATGAATAGTTTAGCCTGATTACCAGCACATCATCATCAGTAAGGTGGTCTTGTTTTTGAGCTTTTAATTTTCTGGCAGCAGTCATTGCCCTCTTGTTTCATTTCCATTTTTCCAGATCTGAAAATAATTAAATCAGCAAACAAATAATTAATTGAGTCAATGAGAACAATTAGTTCAAAGACGCCTTTGAGAATTGCCCATGCATAGTGAATTGGTTAATTATCATACTACAAAATAATTGAGTGGAGGAGCTCTCTGCGTGTGCGATCTTCTACTACACTTTTTCTCTGCAGATCAGTTTTGTTGTTATTTTTGAAGCTTTACAATCCCTATGCACTTTCATTATTGTGTGGAAAAGAGCAGCATGAACATTTGTCAAAGCATCTTCAATTGCGTTCCACAGAGGAAAGAAGTTTATGCAAGATTGAAACAACATTAGGGTGATTAAATAATGTCTGTTTATTCATTTTTGCATGATCAATGCCATTTTTTCCATTGTCATTCAGTTCAGGGTGACAATTTATAGGGCCTTAGGGCAGGAATGCCACCTAAATGAATAAAAATACTTCAAAAATGTCAAAAAAATTTAGCAAAAAAAATCTATGAAAATTGAAATATGAACATGTATTCAATTTAAAGCTATTGAGTGAGTACTTATTATTGCAGTGCATTGTGTGATTGAATAAATCAATCGATACATTTTAAAACACTATTGGTTGGGTTTAAGGAAGGGGAGGGTAAAGGTAATTGGTTAGTCTGTCAGTCAGTCAATCAGTCAACAGCGGCCTCTGGTGGATTTACGTGAGAACACCAGGTGCAAATGGCACTCGAGCGAGAAAATTGAGATCTGAAAAAGCGTACAACGCCCTCTGGTGGATTCGCGAAAACACACCTCCCGGGACATATTTGGTGCTCTCCAGAAATGTATATAGGGGTACATGTTCAGAATGAGCCTGGGTTGGTTATTTTTTTTTATAGCTATTGGTCTATTTTAAACGAGGGGTCTTAACATAATGTCAAACATGTCTGTAAAGTTTTACATCAAAATACCACAGATCGTTTATTACACGTGCTGTAAATGTGTGTCTCTGTTCATCTGTCTGTCTGATCGCCTGTCAGTTTTTCTGTCTGTCTGACTGTTCATCTGTCTGTCTGATCGCCTGTTAGTCTTTGTGTCTGTTTGTGTGTCTCTGTCTGTCTTTTCATCTGATTTCTATCTGTCTATTTGTTTTACTGTTTTTCTGTCTGTCTGTCTGTTTACCTGTCTGTCTCTGTTCATTTATCTGTCTGATCACTCATCAGTCTTTCTGTCTATTTTTTGTCTATCTACCTGTCTGTCTGTTCACCTGTCTGTCTTTGTTCATCTGTCTGTCTGTTTACCTGTCTGTCTCAGTTCATTTGTCTGTCTTTCCACCTGTGTGTCTGTCTGTTTACCTGTCTGTCTCAGTTAATTTGTCTGTCTGATCACCTGTCTGTCTGTTTACCTGTCTGTCTCAGTTCATTTGTCTGTC
>CAIGQZ010033189.1:581034-591526 GCA_903798205.1 Danio tinwini
GTCTGTCTGTCTGTCCACCTTTCTGTCTCTGTTCATCTGTCTGTCTGATCACCTATCTGTCTCAGTTTTATTTGTCTGTCTGATCACTCGTCAGTCTTTCTTTCTATTTTTTTCTGTCTGTCTGTTCACCTTTCTTTCTCTGCTCATCTGTCTGTCTGTCTGATCATCTGTCTGTTTTTTTTGTCTGTCTGTCTGTCCATCTGTCTGTGTCTGTTCATCTGTCTGCCTGATCTTCTATCAGTCTTTGTGTGTGTTCGTCTGTCTGTTTGCCTGTCTCTGTCTGTCTGTTCATCTGATTTCTATCTATTTGTCTTTTTGTTTGTCTGTCTGTTTTTCTGTCTGTCTGATCACCTGTCTGTTGTTCTGTCTGTTTGCCTGTCTATCTGTCTCTGTCTGTCAGTCTTTCTGTCAGTCTGTCTTTCTGTTTGTCTGTCTGCTTCTCTTCATCTGCCTGTCTGTCTATCTGTCTCTCTCCCTGTTAGTCTGTCTTTCTGTTCATCTGTCTGTCTGTTTATTTATCTGCCCATCTGTCTGTCCATCTACCCTTCTTTTATCTGTTCATCTGTCTGTCTGTTCATTTATCTGCCCATCTGTCTGTCTATCTACCCTTCTTTCCATCTGTTTGTCTGTCTGTCTGACAGCGACAGTAAATGAATGACTTTTGTTTTTATCATCTTCTCTGCGTTCTGTGACTGCGGCATCTCAGATTATTCCTTCAATCATAACACTAAATCTCTCTCTAATCTACAGCCCAGGCTGGATATAAACCCCAAGTCAGATTTTACTACTAAGGTGAAGTGTGGCGCCGCGCATTACACTGTAGTACTTCCAGACAAGCTCATAAAGCAGAATAATAGTAGCGTTCGCGTCTGAATCTGCAGATAGATGACCTGGCTTCACTTTCACAAAACTAATGACCAGAGCGGAAAAACACCGTCCAAAAAACTTCATTTCACACATTCAGCGTTTTGCAAATGCACTCTTTAATTCTTCACTTTACGGCACTGTAATTAAAATCTTCAGCCCTGTGACCTGAGGGATCGTCTGGAGTGATAATGAATGAGAAAAATGGCATCTCCACGCGTCTTCAAGGTTAAACTTATAGCGAGCGGTCAGCGTACAGAACAATGGACTTCATTATTACAAGAAGTGCATTATTATAGATGGGACTGATAAAACAGCAGACATTTGGGTTTAAAAAGTGTCGTTTGGTTGTAAATAAAAGTTACACTTATTAAAAGGACTTATTTTGTTATCATGCCAGTAAATTATGTTATTTTGCTAGTACAAATGACCAGTGTTGGGCACGTTCCTTTAAAAGAGTAATTAGTTATAGTTACCTCTCACAAATAGTAACTGTGTTACATAATTAAAAAAGTAATTACCAGGGAAAGTAACTATTGTTACTTTATTCATTCATTTATTTACTTTTCAGCTTAGTTCCTTATTTATCTGGAGTCGCCACAGCGGAATGAATCGCCAACTTATCCAGCATATGTTTTACGCAGCGGATGCCCTTCCAGCAGCCACCGAACACTGGGAAACACCCATACACACTCTTTCACACACATACACTACAGCTAATTTAGCTTATTCAATTCACTTATAGCGCATGTTTTGGGCTGTGGGGGAAACCGGAGCACCCGGAGGAATCCCACACCAACACGGGGAGAACATGCAAACTCCATACAGAAATGCCAACTGACCCAGCCGGGGATCGAACCAGCGACCTCTGGAAAGAGTACTTAAAAATCATACTCAAGTAAAAGTACCATTACTTGCCAAAAAATGTAGTGCAAGTAGAGTAAAATTATCTGTTGTAAATATTACTCAAAGTATGAGTAAAAGGTAGCCCTTTTAAAGGTACTCAAGAGCAGTGAGTATTATGCTGTCAAAACTGATGTGTTTACATATAATTTGTGCATGTGTGTGTAAACGTAACATTCTGTAGTGCATTTAGTTATTGCCCAGAAGGCACACAACATCATAAGACATTAATATTAGGTTAGATTTAGGTTGTGATGTCAGGCGACCAAAATTAATTGTCAAGCTAGCAGCTAAGGACGTTATTTTGATGTTCAATAATGTCGTCAAATGACGTTGATATTTGGTTGATTTTATGTTGTTAGAAAGTGACCAAAATCCAATGTCGAGCCAACATCTTAAATCAACGTCATACTGATGTCAAATACTGACATTTATTCATCAGGTACGGCAACTAAAATCGAACATCTGATAGACGTCATAGGGGTAACAATCACACAATCTCAAGCTGTAACATTATTAGACAATGATATTTGGTTGATTTTAGGTTGGACGTTGGATATTGATATTGGCCTGATGTTGAGTTCTGACGTCAACTCAATTTTCATTTCCAAACAAAAGGCAAAGCCTCCACAACATTGGGGTATAACGTCAATCTGACGTTATGTTGACGTCTTGTGCCTGCTGGGTGTTTAAGGCTATTCCGGTCATCATACAGTAAACATCCGTCATCTTCTCATCAGTGACCTGCATCTAAACAGTCTCTGGGTCAATGCGTGTAAAGATTTTGAACATCTTCATGGACATTTTTAATGCTTCCAAACAGTTTACTGCGATTATAAAGTGCACACGTCTTGAGGTAGTTCATTATGATGTGATTTACCTCCTACAGTATGTGTGATTTGATTGGACAGGAATCTCAGGACTGATTCTTCTAATCCCTATAGACAAGAAAAATAAAGTAGTGACTGCAGGTTGAAGGACAGTAGTGGAGTAAAAGTACAGATACTGCACTAAAAATGTACTCAAGGGAAAGTAAAAGTAGACATTTTAAAAACTACTCAGTAAATTCCTGAGAAAAACTAGTCAGTTACAGTAGTTAGAGTATTTGTAATTAGTCATCTTTCTTATTGAACATTATTTATTTTTATCACCAATTATCATAGTTGAACAGTTTCTCAAGCAGTTTGTGATGCATTTTACAGTGAGATTAATCTAAATTTTTAAAAAGTAATCTATGCCCACCTATAATATATATAAATATACATACATATATATTCGCCAGTCAAAATTATCATATGAGTCATATGATAAGAGCTGAAAGTAACGTAAAGGCCCGTGCACACCGAGACGTTTTTTGCTCGCGTTTTCCGTCAACGTTTAACACCTCGTGACTAAATAAAGGGTGTCAATGTGATCGTGCACACCAACATGCAAAACGACAGGCGCAAAAGCGTCATTTTTTAAAAAACAATAATCATTTCTTCATCGCTAGAGCTGGCGCCGCTGCTTGAACCATCCATAACAACAAGCGTGTCAACTTTGTCTTCTTTCTCTGTGTTACAAGCGGGTGACAGAAGTTGTGTAGCGCCATCTAACATCAAGGAGTGATTTTGCATACTCTTCTGCTCGACGCCTGTGAAAATCGCTTGGGTTTGAATCTGGAAAAACGTCTTGGAAAATGCTGACGATAAACGCAAACGAAAAGCGTCTTGGTGTGTACAAGCCTTAAGTCTCCAAATTATGTTCTCATTATTTGATTAATTCAGTTTTACCATGTCGATTTATTTTGAAAAGCTGATTTTTCGCTCTTTTGAACACAAGGTGAACACACAGCAGTTATTGTCAATGGAATATTACCCTCATAATATTGGTTCATCATAAATCATAGTTATTTTAAGCACTTGACATGGCAAAAGCAAAGCGAAATGAAATATAAATATGAATATAAATACATAGAAAACGAACAAAAGCCCCCATGAAGAAGATTTGCAGAAAACAAGAAATAAAGAAGCAGCGTTTGTTCCCATCCATCTCAGCGGTTTGTCTGTCTGTCAGAAACAAGACTCGGACGCGCGAGCTGTCAGCGCCTCCCGTTTGATGTTCCCCCGCTTTGACTTCAAAAATTCTCCGGATATGAACATGAGCTCCGTTTGAGCGGTGTGGAAAAAGCCTATTGACTGATATGCAGCAGGGGACACAATCTAATAGTGTTGCAGATAAACTTATAATTGCATTCGCTAGCATAAATGTTTAACCGATTACCGGCAAATAAACAACACCTCGCTCTATCATGCTTTTCCTGCCCCATAAAGAATTTAGCATCTCCTTCGCAAGCAGCCAGATGACTACAAAAAAATGCTTCCCCCCTTTCTTTAAAAGAGGAAAAAGATGAAATATTTTCTCTGTGGTTACTGAGACCTCTCCGTATTTCAAGTGATACTGACCTAAAAAGGTTGATCAAAGCCTGTTGGAACTCCGAGAGCCTCCAGCAAGCAATAAATTGGACCATTCGATGTTTTTGCACCGACAAATTATTCTCCTGAGTCCTAACATTCTTGGTAGCAACTCAATTAGCTGGAGACAGATGTAGCAAGTGCTCAACATTTAATGTTTAATAGATTTCTCAATATTTTAACATTCCCGGCCCTAGTTAGAATGGAAACGCTCCATTTCGTCAAAATAATAACTATTTGCTTATAATTCCCACATAAACGGTGAGTTTGCGCGCCGTACGTGACAGCATCCGATCTGCCCGAGATGTTTCTGGATCTGTTTAAATCCCCGCAGGCTGTTCTGTCGTGTTGAAGTGGCTCACAGCATCTCTGCTTTTCATGTGGCTGTTAAAAGACAATATTTCTCCTTTTTTTTTGTAGAGGATAGACTTTCTACAGACACCATTCCTCTTGCTTTAGGCATGGATGATTGGGGTGGTGGTGGTGGTGGTGGTGGTGGTGGGGGAATCAAATTTGACTGAGAGATGGATGGAACAAACCGTACGACCTCTGAGAAGTCACAGTTACATTTACATTTACTTCAGGCAGTTTGCTATTTTACACTGACAAAAACATTTGTATGATTGCTGTTAAATATTAAAGAAATCATTTAAACAATGAAACAGATCAAATCTGCAAATAATAAAGTCTGACCCAAACTCGAATCATAGCTGTCAACACTGGGATGTGAAAATAAGGGATATATATTTATTCATTTCAAAGTGTTTTCATGCCTAAACAAGATGAACGCATAGAACAGATTCACATTTAAGAGCAAGGGCTATCATTTATATATATATATATATATATATATATATATATATGTATGCAGTGCATCCGGAAAGTATTCATAGTGCTTCACTTTTTCCACATTTTTTATGTTACAGCCTTATTGCAAAATGGATTTAATTCATTAATTTCCTCAACATTCTACACACAATCCCCCATAATGACAATGTGGAAAAATAGTTTTTGAAATTGTTACAAATTCATTAAAAATAGAAAACCTGAAAACTCACATGTACAGAAGTCTTCACAGCCTTTGCTCAATACTTTGTTGATGCACCTTTGGCAGCGATTACAGCCTCAAGTCTTTTTGAATATGACGCCACAAGCTTGGCACACCTGTCTTTGGGAATTTTCGCCCGTTCCTCTTTGCAGCACCTCTCAAGCTCTATCAGGTTGGATGGGAAGCGACGGTGTACAGCCATTTTCAGATCTCTCCAGAGATGTTCAGTAGGATTTAGGTCTGGGCTCTGGCTGGGCCACTCAAGGACATTCACCGAGTTGTTGTGAAGCCACTCCATTGATATTTTGGTGGTGTGCTTTGGGTCATTGTCCTGCGGGAAGATGAACCGTCGCCCCAGTCTGAGGTCAAGAGCACTCTGAAGCAGGTTTTCATTCAGAGTGTCTCTGTACATTGCTGCATTCATCTTTCCCTCTATCCTGACTAGTCTTCCAGTTCCTGCTGCTGAAAAACATCCCCATGCTGCCACCACCATGTTTCACTGTAGGGATGGTATTAGCCTGGTGATGCGCAGTGCCTGGTTTTCTCTAAATATAACGCCTGGCGTTCACTCCAAAAAGTTCAATTTTGGTCTCATCAGACTAGATAGTTTCTTATGGTCTGAGCGTCCTTCAGATGCCTTTTGGCAAATTCCAGGCGGGGAGTGGCTTCCATCTGGCCACTCTACCTTACAGGCCTGATTGGTGGATTGCTGCACAGATGGTTGTCCTTCTGTAAGGTTCTCCTCTCTCCACAGAAGAACGCTGGAGCTCAGACAGAGTGACCATGGGGTTATTGATCACCTCCCTGACTAAGGCCCTTCTCCCCCGAGCACTCAGCTTAGATGGCCGGCCAGCTCTAGGAAGAGTCCTGGTGGTTCCAAACATCTTCCACTTATGGATGATGGAGTCCACTGTGCTCATTGGAACTTTCAGAGCAGCAGAAATGTTTTTGTAACCTTCCCCAGCCTTTTACCTCTAGACAAACCTGTGCTTTGACATACACTGTCAACCCTGGGCCCTTATATAGACAGGTGTATGCCTTTTCAAATCATGTACAATCAACTGAATTGACCACAGGTGAACTCCAATGAAGCTGCTGAAACATCTCAAGAATGATCAGTGGAAACAGAATGTACCTGAGCTCAATTTAGAGCTTCACGCTAAAGGCTGTAAAGACTTATGCACTTGTGATTTTTCTGCTTTTTTATTTTTTTATAAATTTGCAACAATTTCAAAAACTCTTTTTCCATATAATCATTATGGGGGATTGTGTGTAGAATGTTGAGGAAATAAATTAATTTAATATATTTTGGAATAAGGTTGTAACAAAAAATGTGGAAAATAGTGAAGCGCTATCAATACTTTCCGCATGCACTATATATATATGTCCATAAAGGTATACCACAGGTAATAACATCTATCCAAAAAGCTCAAAAAAGGGCTAAAAAGGTAGCTTGGCATGCAAGGATTTGAAATGTACCATAAAATGTTACCGTCTGGTCGAACTGTTACCGTCTGGTCGGCGCTACAGAGCACCAAGCACAAAAACAGCCAGACACAGGAAAAGTTTCTTTCCTCAGGCCATCTACCTCATGAACAGTTCAATATTCCCCTACTGTGCAATAAACGTGCAATACTTTCTCATACGCACTTGTACACAGCACCTTATAACCTGTATATTTACAACATATCTGTACATACAACTCTTCTTGACTAACTGCATCTCTGTTTAATGTTTATTGCCTTTTCTTTCTTGTATTTAATTTTGTGTTGTCACTTTATGTACACTGGAAGCTTCTGTTGCCAAAACAAATTCCTTGTGTGTGTGAAGCACACTTGGCAATAAAACTGATTCTGATTCTAAAACACGTGTGCTGATCTTCAGGGGAAGAAAACTGCTTCACTAAAAGATGGATGAAATTGTACGACTTTTTAAAATGAATATTCTTGGATGTAGACCTCAGTGTGCCTGAAAGTGCTGGTGACTAGCACTTTAAGTCACATTTGCATACAAAACTGCATTGCATACTAAATTAAAAGCCATAGCTAATATCAATCATATCTTTCAAATTGAAAAAGGTGGTCCTATATGGCTGTGCAATTTATTCTCCTTGACAATTTAGTCGCCACTGGTGTTCTTCAATCTGTTGATTTGCATCCCAATCATCACAAATACTGCAGATGACTTATTGGAACCCGCATGGACCCAAGATTCTCACAGAAATCAGTCAAGTTTGGGGAGGGAAAAATCATGGTTTGGGGTTACATTCAGTGTGAGGGCGTGCGAGAGATCTGCAGAGTGGATGATCAACATCAACAGCCTGAGGTTTCAAGATGTTTGTGCTGCCTATTACATTACAAACCACAGGAGAGGGCACATTCTCCAGCAGGATAGCGCTCCTGCTCATACTTCAGCCTCCACATCAAAATTCTTAAAAGCAAAGGTCAAGGTGCTCAAGGATTGGCCAGCCCAGTCACCAGACATGAACATTATTGAGCATGTCTGGGGTAAGATGAAGGAGGAGGCATTGAAGATGAATCTGAACTCTGGGAGTCCTGCAAGAACGCTTTCTTTGCCATTCCAGATGACTTTATTAAGTGATTTGAGTCATTCAGAGATGTTTGGATGCAGTCCTCCAAGCTCATGATGGAGTCAGACACAATATTCATTCTGTTTCCACTGCAGCATGACTTTATATTCTATACTGGACATTATTTCTGTTAAGTGACAAGACTTTTGACTAAGCAAAGTCAGAGCTTACTGTCCTAATTAAATCATTAAAAATAAAGGCATGATCATCTTTTATTTTGGTAACATAAGCATAATCTTAAGGCCTTTGCCTTACATATAAGCCACTGATACCAAATGATCAACAAGAAGTCAAGTTATTATTTGTTGTTCGTAAAACTTGGATAGACGACAAGACTTTTGTCAGGTAGTGCATAACTTATTAATTTATTTACTTATTGTCCTGAACAGAGAGTATAAATTAGATTAACTGGGCCAGTCCTTTGTCACTGAAAGGCTCACAAGAAAGCACGGTATCATGGGAAGGCCTAAACAGATGACATGCTCCGGCTGAATTATGAGGCCACGAAAATAATCACATCAAGATGTATGTGTCCGCATAACAGATCTGCATCCCATCCATCACTTCATCAAAGAGCCAAGGTTCTGCCCTGACAGCAGCGTGTGCTTAAACTCTCATTGTTTTGCGAGAGGCCATGTCATATTAACCTCTGGAAATGAAGTTGTACCAGTGAGCTCGCAGACACATTTTTATAACGCTGACTGATCCAAGTGCTTTTCAAGCGTCATTTATCACAAGTGGCTGGACAGCCATGCGTTATGACATGAGGATGTAACTGATCTTCATAACTAGACAACTGGAGCGATTCGCTTTTAGCCGGTCTTGTTAGGATGGCATCATATAATGTTGATTTAAATAAATGCAACGTGATTTAAATTCGATTATTATTAATGCTTTGCGATATTACATGAAAAGGGTCGGTATTTGTGTTTTAAAACAGTTATGTTTTCATAAATTAAACTAATGTTAGTTTTAAAAATGTATCTTTTAGATTTTATATATTTGTTAAAAATAGGGTAGCACAGTGGCGCAGGGGGTAGCACAATCGCCTCACAGCAAGAAGGTCACTGGTCGAGCCTTGTCTGGGTCAGTTGGCATTTCTGTGTAGAGTTTGGTCAATTGGGCAAGCTAAATTGTCTGTAGTGTATGGATGTGAATGAGTGTGGGTGTTTCCCAGTGATGGGTTGCAGCTGGAAGGATATCCGCTGTGCAAAACATATGCTGGAAAAGTTGGCGGTTCATTCCACTGTAGTGAGCCCTGATGAATAAAGGGACTAAGCCAAAGGAAAATGAATGAATGAATTCATGATAAATATCCTATGTGATGTGTCTTCATTGACTTGTTTTGAAAATGAATATTTAAAAATCATATTATATTATTAATAAGCATAATTTTTATTGCATTACCGACCAATCAAACTAAATTGATGGGCTGTCAGAAAGGGCTATGATTAAAAGCGTAGATTGCTAAAAACACCGGCTCTGCTATTAATGCTCAATGTTGTGTTGCAGATGAAAGTCTGGTTTTTATGATGTCTTTTTATTGACAGAACTTATCTTTAATTACATTTCTAAATTAATTCTCATGGTTTATTTGTTTTAATGTTAGGACGTCGCGAACGTAGATCCACTGATATCAATGTGAAAGCTTCAGGAATAACGCTATATCTCTTAATACGCATAAATATATGCAGAGTTCACCACTTTCAGTATTTTAAAAGAGATTTAACTCTTCAATAAGCAACATAAAAATATAATATGGGAACATTTCTAAAAATAGAGTTATTATTTTTGTAAATAAACACTTATTATACTGTATAAACATTGCAAAAATTATTTTCTTACTTAGATTTTTTGTCTTGTTTCTAGTCCAAATATCTACAAATGCTTAAATCAAGAAGCATTTTCGAGACAAGCAAACAATATTGTGTTTTTTCAGAATTAATTAATTAAAATTAAGTTTTTCCTTAAAACAAGCTAAATAATCCGCCATTGGCTAAGCAATATAATGTTGTTTTTCATTTTGAGATAAGACTATTTAGTTTACCCTGTTTCTAGATTATTTTTCTGATTTTAATGGAAAAACTCATTTAATTTTGACTCATTATTTCTTAAAACGACAATATTTTTTGCTTGTCTATCTAAAATGTTTTTTGATTTAAGATGTTTTAGATATTTGGACTAGAAACAAGACGAAAAAATGCAAGTATTATATATACATTATATATACATGTGTTTTTTAGGATCACTAAAGCACTGAAACAGTCAATTAAATTAGCTTAACACACACCAGATTATAAATAACAAACTGAGTCTGAGTGAGTGAATCTTCTGGAAGAATAACAGCTCAAACAACCCATTTACCAGCCTCAAATCACATAATAATCCTCTGTCTCGGGGTTAAGTGGAATGCCAATATAGTATTGACAAAATGTCAGTCTGGCACTTCGAGTCTTTGTTCACACGGCTTTATTTGAGGATACAGGCGGCGCAGAAAAACACGCAAGTTTATCACTCAAGGTCAAGATGACAAGTTACATTCATTATTTCATGCTTGATAGCTTTATGAAGGGTTCAGACTGTTCTAACCTTTAGTACATAGTATATACTAACTAACTATATATATATATATAT